>CASHTH010003177.1:0-81808 GCA_030341885.1 Geodia barretti
TTCCACCGTAAATTGAAACCTTAAGTAATGCAAACTTTTTTCTCTGGCAAAAATGAGAGAGGGGGAGAAAAAGGAAGATGAGTATCTAACCATCATTGGGATTCTCTCGGTAGAGGTGACAATGTATGGAGATGCCAGCTGAGCCACTGCCAAGCCAATCGGATTAGCTACACACACACAACAACAGCACGTGAAAGATGGTCCACACAACGAGAAGACAAAAACACACGGTCGTCAGAATATCTCACCTATGGAGGCAAAGTTTGTGCAGATTGCTCTCTCTTTGGGGCCAAACCAGAACGAGGCGAGTTTGGTGGGCGAGTACAAGAGGAACGGCTGGGCACAGGCCGTGAGGAACTGGCCGATCATGGCCACGGTGAACCCTGACCTTGAGAAGACGGAGGAGCAGACGATGGGGTCGAGGGTGCTGAGGTAGCGGAGGACTGAGCCCAGGAGGTTCAGCCCGGCCCCGAGGTACAGCTGGGAGAGAGGGAGGAGGGAGAGAGGGAGGAGGGAGAGAGGGAGTATTGGACGAATGTGAAAGTGTTTACATTTCTCCAAGTTGCTACCGGCATGAAATCCGTCATTTTCCTTTGCTATACAAACACAGGCCAGCAGGCGAACAGAAGAACTTCCAACTGAAAAAACTTCCATGGATTGCTTGCCACTATGGCACACTGAGCTCCTTTGCCACTCTTTACTCACTGAAACTCTGAGACCAAATGTGTCCAATATGGCGATACTGAGGAACCCCACCACCAGAGAGGCCAGGAAGAAGATGATGGAGAACCAGTCCACGTCGGCCACCTCCACGTTGTAGTAGCGAGCCGTGTAGTTGGGGATGGGTGCAAACGACAGCCACATCTACGCAGAGAGAGAGATGGCGCTAAATGCACACTGTTCCGTTGTGCTGTATAGTTTTGGTAGCTAGTGGTACGGGAGGCGTACGGTTACCATGCCATTGCTGATGTTGACAAGACACAGGGAGCTGAGGAGCAGCCATCTCCAGCGGTACACCCGATACTCGCGCGGTAGGCGGTGGGACGGCGGCCCGGAACCCGCGTCGCTGGGCGTCGTTCGACCAGGTGCCAGGTCGTCGTCTGAGGAGTCTGAAGACAAGAGGGCCTTGTCGAAGGCGACTCTCCGTCCCGGCTGCAGTGTCGACATCTCTAGCCCCTGCCCTTCTTCTTCGGTTATGAATTTACTAACAGCGATTTATGCTGAGTCAGCTGAACATGGTGCGCTCAAATTAGAGTAAAGTTAACTTGCAGCATGCACGAAGGCATTCCCTTCCTTTGAGTGTAAGAATGCAACCCAGACCACCTGATTCGTGGCCTCCACGTCCTCCTCCTGCTCACGGAATTGCTGAGCCCGGCCTGTGGAGGGTGAGTTGAAGCTGTCGGTTTTCCGAGTCTCCTCTGTTTCTGTGCCCGTGTCTCCTCCGCGCTCAGCCTCCTCCTGCGCAGCAGTTCGAGAGAGATCTCCGAGGTCACCATCAGGAAAGAGAGGACTACGACGGCCATTATGCTCCTCACTCTCAGTACTACCATCCGGAGAGACAGAGACGGCACTGCGAACCTGAATCATTCTGGTTCACCCAGCACCCCCCACTCCCCCCTCCCCTGCCCTCTTCTCACTCTTACCACCCTCCTCCTCCCCCGCCTCCTCCTCCTCCTGCCTGGGACCAGTGGCAGACACAGAGCTACTCTCATTGGACTGGTCAACAACAGCTACCGTCTCTCACGTGTGCCTCTGTAACTGAGCCGCCATCTCTCGTGTGTGGGTCTGCTACCGAGAGTGTGTCGGCTGTGGACTTGATAAAAGGTTATCGAACCGACGACGGAGATGAAACTGGTACACCTGAGCTGTTCGAAGAGGAATCAAACCCAGCAGAAGAGAGAGAGCAGAGTGCAGACTCCAAGCCTCCCCCTCCCAGGTTGGATGGAGAGGAGAGAGACGGAAAGAGAGGGAGTAAAGTCACTGATGTCACTGCTGAGAGAGGGAGAGAGGTGAGAGCAGCAGACGAGGAAAAGAAGGAGGAGAAAGAGGAAGAAGAGGAGGAAGATGAGAAATACGAAGACTCATTTGTGGCGGAAGTTCGAAGGTTTGTCCAGAGAACTGCCGAGACGTTTGACCTGGTGACAAAGGAAGAGCTGGTCAGTGACAGAGGCCCCACGCTCCACAACTTCAGATCAGAGGACTCATGTGAGCTCCTGCATGATGTCATTTTCTCATGGCATGACATCATCTGTATTTTCCACTATTCAGTCAAATATGCAGAGCCTGATGCATTGGAGTATCACATGCAAGTCCCTAGGGTTATGAGAAGACAGTCGTTCTTCAAGGTACTTGCAAATCTTCATTCGCTATTTTCTGTTTATTTGACTCTGTAACTACAGCTAGTTGAACCTGGTGATGTCATGCAAGGTCACGTGGTTGCCAAGCGATACAGCAGTGGCCTCGCAGTCCAGATTACATCATTTGTAAACAGCCACAAATATCGCGAGCTGTCAGACCTCGCGATCAAGGTAAGCCCTCGTTTAATTGACCCATGATTGAGTTAGTGAGTCCCTAATGGACCCAGGGAGTTGTACTGTTTGATAATTTGACGGAGAATCAGGACAAGTGTGAGGAGGTGATGAGAGACATGCAGCTGGGTGATGTCGTTCAAGGTGCTCACTCACTCCCACCTCTCTTTTCTACCCGCCTCCGTCTCTGCTTCCTTTCTCTCCCCCCGAGCTCTCCCCTCTCTAACCCCTCAATACTCTAATCTCCAGCTGTAGTGGTGACAGTGGACTTGGAAGAGGAGGCATTGGTTCTGACATTTCAGACCAGCGGCGACCTCTCTGGAGTTGAGCCTGCCTCTCTGGTGAGGAGACTACAGTCACACGTACAGCTGCATGTATAATGGAGTGTGTGTGTGCGTGTGTTTCTAGGGGTACAGAGCTGGTAGAAGACCCGCCTCCCCACGACCCAGGTACATAGATGCTCTTAAACACCTTAAAACTAATGAACCTCTCCTTCCCTACTACCAGTGCCATCAAAGACAGTGAGTTCCTGGAGGGGCTGGAAGGAGACCAGGGGTTCATAAACCCAGAGGCTAGAAGCAACCTGTACCAGTCTCTCGGTCTGGCAGCTGCCACTTCTTTCAGACATACCCTCTACAAAGACCTGCAGACGTTAGTCCATACCATCATTCCCTCCCTCCTTTCTGTCTGGCAAATTTTATAACTCTTTCGACTTGCAATTGAAAGTTCAGATTTCGCCGGCTCTTGATATTTATGCAGAGCTGATTATGCTGAAGGAAATTTTGCCGGGCCACTGAGGAAAGCCCAGAGATTCAAGTGGTCAATGAAAACGTGAGCGTATACTGTCAACTTCTTCCTTTATTCACTCCTTCCTCCTTTCCCTCACACACACACACACACACACACACACCCTCTCTCTCCTCCCCTCACAGGGTGGCTGTTGGTGTCGACCACTTCAAGTCAGGTAGGCACGAGCAGGCTCGCCAGATTCTAAACCACGCCCTGGACATCGACCCCTCCAACGTGGAGGGACTAGTGGCCAGAGGAGCACTCTCGGCCACGACTGGACTGTTCAAAGATGGCATCGCCGATTTCCGCAAGGCACTCTCCCTGAATGCCTCGCACAAGAACGCCCGCAACTACCTGCTGGAGACCCAGGTTGTCTACGGGAAGCGGTGAGTCTCACCTGACCCGTCATGTGATCTGTCAGGTGATTGTCACGTGACTAGGCTGGAGGCGCAGGGGAGGGTGGAGGAGGCGATGGAGAGTTACAGAGAGGCCTTGGAGTTGGATCCCAGCGAGGAGACGGCCAAGGGAAGACTAGAGGCTCTTGTGGCTGCCATGGAGATAAAGGTGTGCTGGCTGCTGGCAGAGAAAGCACCTGCTAACCTCTTCCTCCTCTCTTCCTCTCTGCCTCCCTGCTTCACTGTTGGGCCGACTTCTGGACGGCTGCTCCTTTTCCTCACCTTCTTCCCGGGCTGTGTGAAATGGGGTCTTTCTACAATGGCTCTGGACTCAATCTGCACCTCTCTCGTCTCTACACCCCGTAACGTGTGGCCTGTGTACTGACTGCGCTGCAAATCACACTGCACCGTGCGTCCCTCTGGTGCCTCACTTGTATCCCTCAAACACACATACACACACACACACACTGCCTGAAATCTTTCACTGCATGTTCCTCATGTCGACTCTCCTACCATGCTCCTCATGTCGACACACTCCTACCATGCTCCTCATGTCGACACTCTCCTACCATGCTCCTCATGTCGACACTCTCCTACCATACATTTGGTTTACACGATTTATGTTCTGTATAATAATATGTCTGTGTGGCACTACATATTGCCAATGTACATATGGTGTGTGTCTAAATGTATGACACTCCTCCATTGCCTGTGTATGTGTGTGTGTGTGTGTGTGTGTTGCTGGGTCTTGGAGACTGCGAGACTGAAAGGAGAGAGCGAGACAAGAGGCGGAAGAACAGGAGAAACTGGCCAGGGTTCGTAAGGTCATCGAGAAAGAGAAACGGAAGCAACTCAAGGAGAAGAAGAAATCGAAACGAAAGAAACGGTAAATTTTCTCAGTAACTCCCAACAAATCTGGTGTATTGCATCTTCTAATACACGCACACTCTCCTCCACACGTTAACTTCTGTTCGGTATCTCTAATACTTTACACAGTAGGAAAAGTGGCGAGAGCAAGAAAAGACGTAAGAAGACTTCAAAAAAGAAAGCGCACTACAGCAGTAGCTCTGAGGAAGACTCGGCTGAAAGTGAAACTGACAGTGATGAAGGGCAGTAGGAGTAGAAGTAAGGCCAAGAGAGGCAGGCAGAGGAGGAAAAGAGAGCACAAGAAGTCATCCCGTAGAAAATCAGCCAGAGACTCCTCTCCTAGTGACTCGTATGATAGTGAAGAAACCACCACCTCCAGAAAGAGGTCAAAGTACAGCTCTGAAGATGAGAAGCCAGCTGCTTCGAGAAAGTACAGCTCAGAAGACAGGTCGACTGAAGACGAGAGAGGGAGGGTGAAGAGGAGAGAGGGGGATGAGGAGGAAAGGGAGAGAGGGAGGGTGAAGAGTAGAGAAAGGGGGGAGTCCTCAATGAGAAGGAAAGCTGTTAGAAAGACAAGATCACCATCTCCACGGAGACGGCATGACTCCACCTCTTCTTCCGAGTCCAATTAGGTTAGGGAAACAACCGTTAGGGTTATGAGAAACAATGCTTATGTATGTGGACTGTGTTTCTAACTTTGCTCAGACACTGACACGAAACAAAAATCGAACAAAAAGCAGATTTTTTCATGCTGTTATGATAGCTCTACTATATATTGATGGTATGTGCCATAACAACTGTTATGAAAAGCGCACCTTATAATAATGAAAAATGAGCAGGACAGTTTAAACAAAAATTGTTGACAAGTCAGTAACTGAGGAGAGAGAAATGAAACCAAAATACACAGCTCGTGACATGGAGAGATACAATAGAGAGAGTGGGTATTAAAAAAACATGCACACAAGCTAAACAGAATGTAAGTTAGAAGCTGAGCTAGCAGCGTCATTGGTCAGTTGCCCTTGGCCTCTGTCTCCTACTGTTCCATTTCTCTCGCGTCGCTCGCTCTGCGGCTGCATTCCCATCATCTCCTCCCCCTCCCCTCTCCTCTTCTTCCCTCTCTTCCTCCCCCCATTCCCTCCGCCGCGGTCCTTGGTGGACTTGTCGTTCAGTCGTACCAACGCCGTTCCGAGACAGAGTCCCGTTCGACCGTGAGCCGGTCGGCCAGTGGCGGAGTCCCCGGGGAGGTGGATGAAGGAGGTGAGAACGGCCGCCTTCCCCGACCTGCACGGCTGGTAAGAGACGTAGGACGTGGAGTTGTGCGCGGCCTTCTTGTGCCCGGGTCTTCTGTGGAGGATGATCTTGATACGAGAGAACGGACGTGCCACTCTCCTGCGCAGGTCGCGGTACTGTTGCTGTGGAGCACAGAAAAACATTCAGAGTACAGCATATAATATATAGAACCTTGTTCTTAATGTGAAATGTATTGCCATGATGCTGGATCATCCCTATACATATACTACCGTACTTAGTGATGGACACTCACTCTCATGTATCGCCTCAACTCAATCTTTCTCTTGAGGTACCAGCCAATCATGAAGGCCGTCAGTAGACCCGTGAAACAGCTGCAGCGAGAAAGAGGACGGGGAATCCCCGTGACGAACACTCGTGTCATTTGAGACTAGGTGAGGTGGGTGTGGCTTACATGATGAACGTGGCGAAGAAATAGAGTAGAAACCAGAGGTTTGTCTGGTCCAGAGTTATCTGTAGGAGAGAGAAGAGACGGCGACGAATATGAACAGAGAACAGATGCAGGCAGGGCTCACCCTAAAGGTGATTGGGTTCGTCAAGTTGGAGACTCGTATCACAAGAGCCACGTTTCCGTCCCACATCTTCCTGGTGTAGTCTCGTTCCCGGCGACCGGCGAAGAGGTCGGTGAAGTTTGAGAAGTTCCTGAACCGAGGGTGGGCGAAGGAGAAGAGGGGAGGGAAGGTGGAGTTGCGGCTGCCTGGTCTGTCGTCCAGCTCTCTGCTGAATTCCCCAGTTCCACTCACAGTGATGGGGCCAGAGATGTTGGCCAACACCCACAGACCCTCTGAGACTGTGGGATGGGGGAATGGGGGAATGGGGAATGTTTACTAAATGAGACAAGCAAACAGGATGGAAACATAGGGTGGAAAGAGAAGAAATGCAGTGCATTTATTTGGCAAGGGAAGTAGCGTTTTTCAACCTTGCTCAGTGTTCTGTGTGACATGTACACATCAGTGGTAAAACATGGACAACTTGTTATAAGTTTTCCTCTTGCTAACAAGCTAGAGTGATAAAAGAGAGACGGAGAGAAAAGGAAGAAAGAACTTACCTTTCCCCAGGAATAGCTCGACCACCACATCTCTGTCGTCAGGGTTGGATCGTAGTTTGAATTTGAAAGAGAGTGTGACGTCGTCTGGCGGGACCGTGAGGTAGAAACTCTCCCTCTCTCGCGGGTCAGACACCTCAAACGTGTACACGAACCCAACAGACATCTCGTCTGGGGGGAGGAGGAGGAGGAGGAGGAGGAGGAGTATATGAAAACTAGTGAGTGGAGGACACAGTTAATATATACAATGTTACTGGAAACGGATCTTACACTGGGCCCTATTCTTTAGTTAGTAACATTTCTAAATTAGCTGGCTCTCAGTTCCCAACAATACTTACAGTAGCAGAAGTTGTCAGGGTCTCCGATGTACGAGTTGTTGGAGGCGCACACAGAGCAGGACGGGCCGGTGACACCAACATCGTGACACATGCACTCTCCAGTGGTCTTGTCACATGACGCTGGGTAGTCGTTGCAGAAACACTCTGTGGGGGAGGGGTGAGAGTCACATGATCGCCAGTTAGAGTCACATGACCAGTAGTTAAGAGTCACGTGATTGCAGTAAGAGTGGCGTGTTGAGGTCTCACCTGTGCATACGCCTCCTCCCTTGGCATTGCCGAAGTATCCGTCGGAGCACTCATCGCAGTTGGCACCCTGTGTGTTGTTCTGACATTCCTCGCATACCGACTCGTTCACACACGTACTGTGACCATTGCACTGACAGGCTGCCGGGAGGGAGGGGAAGACCAAAGGAGGAGGGAGGAGGGAGGGGAAGAAGGCAGGAAAGGAGAAGGATAAAGGGAAGGTATGGAGGGGGGGTTGCAAAGACAGATAAGCTTATCTCAAAGACACACACACACACAACAGACCAGGGCATTGCTCGAAGAACCAGTGTTTGTCGGGGCAGCTGTTGGAGGAGAAGGAGAGAGGAGAGAGGAAGCCCCCCGGAGAACAGGTCCCCAGACCTGTGTCTGCCGGGTCCCGACACCAGCCACACTCCGGGTCACCGTGGCAATCGGTACATGTCACGTGATTATCACATGGCACTGCAGAACAACAACAGCAGAACTGTAGTCTATATTGTAACTATGAAATGCATAGCAATTGGTAGGGAGTGAGAATTTCATAGTGGGTGATTGTGTTGTACCTGGACATGAGCTGCTATATCCAAGACACTGTCCAAATGGGAAGGTGACGGCGTAGGACTGAGTGTGTGAGGAGGGGAAGCAGGAGTTGAGTGAGGGACACCAGAGGCACCTGTCAGTGCCAGCACACGAAGAACAGTTGGTCTTGGGACAGGGGACACTGCACTCGGTCGTTGTTACTGTGAGCAGAGAGGGGATGGGAAGGGTTAATGACGGGAGTGAGATTGGTTGTCAGGAGGCGAGGAGTTAAATAGCGAAAGGGGGAAGAAGAGGTTAAATAGAGAATGTTGAAAGGGCATCAGGTAAGAGTTCGGATGTGGTAAAATTAAAGGAGTGAAAGGGTTTAATATTAAATGGGAAGGAAGAGGTTAATAAATAGGCACAAAGCCAAATACGGGATTCAACAACAGGTGGTCTGTGCCGTGGGTGGGCATACACAACAATAATGGTAGCAGCTGCTGTACCATTGAGAGAGGAGTCCACACACTCCCCGCCTATAGTCCACTGACAGCCACTGGCCATACAGCCCCAGCAACTGCCGCTGCTGAACCTCCCACACCTCTCAGCCTCCTCCACCGTGGAGTCGAGAGAGGGAGAGGGACAGGTGGCGTTCTGGAGGGAGGGGAGGGAGGAGAGGGAGGAGAGGGAGGAGAGATCATTCATTGGTTAGTGATCACAAGTACAAAGTTGCAACGTTTTGCTTGTTTTTAGCATTACACGGAGAGTACTGTCTACATACCTACAGCCAAAATGTGCAATTCAGATGATGACTAGGCTCACTTTACTAACACAGAGAGGGAATGGTTGAGTGTCTCACCAGGTCAGGAGAGCCAGTTCTGCAGGTGCTGTCATCACTGGTCCAGGTACAGTTGGTTCCCGTCAGGCACTCGTCACACGAGGACAGCTTCAGACATTCATCTGGTACGTGAAGAAACGCAACCAGCAGTGAAACATTTCGCAAAACGTTAAAACGCAACCAACAAATAGGTTTAAAGCACATGAGATGTGCAGAAAAACAGTTAAGATATATTGGTGATGTGGGAGTGTATGTGTGTAGAGACTGACCAACGGAGCAGTGGAGATTGGTGGGGTTGTCTGCCAGTGGGACAGAGGAATTGGTGGCTTGACTCCACCCACAGAACACGGTTCCATTTGCAGCACACTCTTCTTCACCGGCGTGGGCACTACAGTCGCCTGGCACGCCAGAGGAGAGGGAAAACCAGTTTCGACTCTTATTACGTTAAAAATAAGGGCCCAGCTGTAAATGTTTACGTAGAAGGGGGCCCCCTACTTGTACAAGCAGAGTTAGACTGTACTTATGTATGTAGTAAGATGCACCTTAGAACTCTGTGCTATGGACACATGACGTGGAGAAGACAAGAAGGACAGAGGAGTGTATATAGACCTGTGTTGAAGAGGAACATGTCAGCTAGAGGTAGCCCCAGGAACCCTCCAAAGACTGTCAGACTGCTGGTGGATGGGTCCACAAACGCCACGTGACCGAGGCGTCCAGCATCTCCAGGTAGACCGAGATAGTCAGTCTCGTACCATTCATCACACCCTGTGGGGAGAGATGGGGGAGATGAGGGTGAGGGAGGGGGACGATTAGTTCGGGTCTGACAGGCTGTACCGATGTTGTATATCATGAGATTGCTGGAGAAGCAAGAGCCGCCAAACACTAGCATCAGTTGGCCCCACAGGAGGTTGGCAGTGTGCAGGTAGGATGCAGATGGACCACTGCAGAGAGACAGAGAGAGAGAATTGAATCTCGTATGACATAGGCATAGAGGGAGGGAGAGAGAGGGGGGAGAAAGAGGCGAGGCTGGTTTCTGAGACCAGGTGACCAAGAAGCTAAAAGAGAGAGGAAGGTGTGACCTTGTCGGCCGGTACATACCTCTCTCTCTTGCTCCAGTAGCGAGTCACAGGGTCATAGACCAGTAGATCATCGACAGCACGGTCCCCAATCTGTCCACCATACACATACACCAGTCCAGAGTCCTCGTCATACACTGAGGAGTGACCCATTCTGCCGCCGGGCTTCATTCCGTTCTGAACCGGGACCGACCACTCCCCCGACTCTGGAGTGGAATGAGGACAGGTCGGTGAACACAAGAGTGGTATGGAATGGAGACATACCGAGGTCGTATTCCTGGACGAAGGAGAAGAACTTGTGCTGGAGGTCAGACATCCCGAACAATACAATCATCACCGTGGAAACCATGTGAGCTGTATGACTTCGGACACGGAGCGGGAGTTTTACTGTATTATGATTGGCCGTCGTCACGACGACACTGTTGTCATCATCAACACCGGTCAAATTGTACGAGGTTGAATTATCGATGACGTCATCGTTGGGGTCGGGGGAGAGTGTGAGGGGTGACCAGGTGAGTGTGGGGAGGTGGAGGACCCAGTGCTCGTTGGTGATCCTCTCCTCTGGGATCAGGACACCTCCAAACACGTGCATGGTGTCCTACAGGACAAGGATACAATTTTTTATGTTCACGAAATTACCAAGTTTACGGTCAAGCCCAGTTTACCTCATACAACACAGACACAGCATGTACATATGGTATAACATTAGTTCTCTTTTACACAATTGCTCTAGGCTATTTCTCAAATCCATTTAGTACGGTTCAAGGATTACGTTACGGAAGAGAAGAAAAGGTTTACTGATGCTATTTACTTGGCAGGTCTGTGCATCGCATGGTCCGACCATCACTACATTGTGTGTGCCAACTGCCTGCATTACCACAGTGCATACAGTCATGTATGGCGATCATTAGGCCAAGAGTAGGAGGCAGCCCTATATATCCACAATACAGCAGACATACACATACACACACACAAAGACACTGGCCCTCAAAACAAACATTAGAGGGCTACTTAGCTGCTGTCATCATACAAACTCACTAAGAAGCTACAGAATGCACACGCTTCGTGCCGTAACAAGAACTATGCACACACACATATACATAACAGGTGTATTGAACACATCACAGATTGTTGCACACCAATTTCCTGCTCAACTCACATTGTAGAGGACCGCAGAGTGTCCATATCGAGGGGACGGCTGAGCTGAGCTCTTGTTTACCTCCAGCTCCTCCCACCGGCCGGAGGTCATGTCGTACAGCAGCAACTGTGGTCCTGCCACCTCTTTCTCCTCCTCCCCTCCTCCCTCCCCACCACCCCCAGACCCACTCTCCCCACTCCCTTCTCCTTCCTCTTGGCGAACTGTCGGGAAGCGATATCCTCCGAACACCAGGACTTGGCTGGTGGAGGTGGCCACACTGGAGTGACCTGCTCTGGCCAGTAGAGCTGATGTAAGGTTACCTGGAGAAAATGAATGGGAGGATAAATGACGAAGGAGGGAGGGAGAGAGAGAGAGTGTGTGTTTGGTTGATTGATTGATAGTCTAGGTTGAATCCGAAAGACGGATTCACAGAATAAAAGACAGTGTGTCATGATCATTCATTACTGCTATACACCAAAAAGGGAGTATATAGTTTCAAAACAGAGAACACACCAGATGTGGTGTAGTCCATAGTTTCCCAGTGAGGACTTGCGAGAGAGATTGAGCAGTCCACACCTGCAGGGAGAAGAGGGGAGGGGAAGAGGGAAGAGAGTGTGAAGAGAGGGAGGAGAAGGGAAGACGGAGAGAGGCAGTGAGGTAAAGAAAGGCCAGTCACAACTCCACACCTCACAGATGATTAGCACACCCACTTACCAGTGTACTGAGACTGACATTGACACACTCCCTCCACGCACTCTCCCTGGCCGCTGGTGGTGAAGCAGTCATTGGGGCAGGAGGGCAGCTGACACCGCTCACCGCTCCACCCCTCCCCACACTCACACACTCCCTCCTCACTGCAGTTACCCCTCCCCAGACACTCATCGGGGCACGAGTAGTTCAACCTGACACAGAAATTGATGTACACATAATCTGCTGCTCATTAGCTTACACAGTCCCATGCTATAGGATACCTACAGTAAGAGATATGTTCATACTATATGCCTATAAAATGCAGCACAACTTGCCATATAGACTAAGTTGCTTTACTTTCCATTTACAGCAAAGGAAGCCATGCCCCCAATTACCAGTAGGAGATATTGAAGCCAGTCCGTTCTTGCCCGGGGTCGGTGAAGAAGTAGAGGAGGAGATTGGAACCGGGACTCTCCAGTACAATCTCCCTCTGCTCGTGGTATGGAATGAGGACGGGATCCGTGTCGTCACCAGAGGAGGAATTGGTGGAGTTGGTTTCATTCCGATCCAACATGGGAATGGGAGTGACATCTCCATTACTGTATGACTCAGGAGATGGCAACAAGTTTCCTCTGTAAAGAAAAAACAGTATACTCTCAGTATACCCCAAGTAAATCAGTAAACTCTCTCAGTAAATCAGTATACTTTCGGTATTCTCTCAGTAAATCAGTATACTCCCAGTATTCTCCAAGTAAATATGTATACTCTCAGTATTCTCCCAGTAAACCTCAGAAAAGTGTTTGGGAAGGGGGAGAGAGGCTTACGTGAAGGCAGCAATCTTTGTGGAGTGGAGAGAGTCTCCAGAGAAGATGTACAGATAGTCCCAGAGACACTCGAGATCAAATCTGTTGAATCTCAGTCTTACAGATGACATAGGCCTAGAGGAGAGAGAGAGTTCAGAGAGAGTCAGTGTGTGTGGGAGTGGTGGGGAAGGGAAGGAGGGTGTGTACCTGTCACTCTCAAGGTAAAAGAGGCATCGGTTTTGAGCTCTGTAGTCGCCGCCACCTAAATGGTCCACTATGACTCCACTACTGTTGTCAAGGCTGAACAGAGAGAGGGGGAGGGGGGGAGGGGGGAGACAGCGGGTTTTGTAGAGTGAATGAGTGAATTGATAAATAGACAATAGAAGAAGTGGGGCAAATGGAAATGGGAGAGAAAGAAAGGTTTACTGAGTGGGTGGCAGTAGGCAACTGATTAGCACACAAAGAGGGTATACATTCTGACACACACACCAAACATGGCCTGCAGCCTGTGGCTACTTCCTCCACAGGGAAAGGAAAACAGAACACGATACCTTCCTTTATACGGGAACTGTGTGAGGGGCACATGACCCCTTCACATGCTGTGAACCAACAGTCGATATCTGCTAGGACACCTGGCCTTACACACTGGTTCTACTGCACCAACCATGCCTCAAATTCAGTACTGAAACTTGCACGTCGCGACTTGTTTGCCCATTCTACCAACGTCTATAGCGTAAATACCACGTTTGACTAGGTACGTAGGTTTATCTCCGTACGTAGCTACGTACCGTAGTCTACGGGAGCAGAAACAGTCTTCTCCCGGCGGACAGTCATCATCCTGAGCTTCCAACAACGGCCACAGACACACACTACACAACACTAAGAGACAGGGAAGCGTGGGGAGACGGCCGAAGAACCACTTCATCTTCAGACCCACTCGGTGTGCTGCTACTGGCGATGTTTACGTCATCTGTCAGTTGATTTTTCCTTCGTTGTGCTGCATTCGCATAAATAGATCGAAGGCACCCTGCTTGCGCATGCGCATGCGCAATAAGTACGAAGGTGAGGAAAACGTGAACATGTATATACATTATACTAAAGACAGTGTTAGAGCTTTAGTCTCTTTGACATTGGTGGTCTGTCGTCTCCTTCCTCATCTCCTCCTCCTTCCCCTTCTCCCCCCTCTCCCTCTTCCCCCTCCTCATTCAAGATGGCGTCCAAAGCCTGGTGGTTGATGCGGAAATCACGTGCCATACTCCTCTTGAAATTCTCCATCAAATTCACCTGCAGAGATTCAGCACCATAGAACAAGCCTACATATTAAGTCCTCACTAGCTATATAGACTTTCTCTCACATTGCTTGGTGACTAAAATCCTATTCTGAGTCTTACTTTAGATTTCTTGGAGAGTTGGATGAGAAATTTCTCAAGCTGTTCCATGGAGTATATGAGACTGGGGATGAGCTGGATCTCCCTACGTACACTGGTCTACAGTGGTCATAGTATGGATGAGTGGGATTGTGGCATTGGTACGGTGAGGACTTATATATATACCTTCCCTGATGATCCCTTCCCCTTCCCCTTCCCTCCCTTCTTCTTGTCCTGTTGTTCAGTGGGTACCACTTGTGCAGCCTGCAAGTAGTATAATACACAAATTCCACTGCCTTCTCTAATACACACAAACCAACTGATTGCTCCATGCATGAGCAGTGAGCACACACACACACTGCCTCACCAGACTATGTATACCTGTATGTAGTTGATGAGCGCATAGACTTGCTGTGAGAGATGACTTCCAACCATCTCAACCTGAACAACAACAACAACAACAACAGAGTATGATGGACCCGGAATGATGTAATGGACTCAGAGCTCACCAGTTTCTTGAAGTTGGGGATGATATGGAACAGGAAGGCATACAGTGCCACATACTGTGGAGGGAAAGAACCAACACAGAGGTACATGTACACATTCATCAGGGAAGACTATATATACACACATGGAGCTATAACATACGTATTTAGCCATGTTTCCAAGAGTTTCGTAGAGCTTAGTCACCGTCTGCAAGAAAATAATGAAACCACTATCCTATCACAGTGATGCAGCGAGAGAGAGAGTTGGGGAGACCTTGAGTAGGCCCTCGGTGGGTGCCCCGGGAGAGACAGCAGACTGGACCAGCTCACTGCAGCCCACCACCACATTCATCAGTCTCTCACAGAGGGAGGAGCAGTGGCCCTCTGCCTGACTCAGACCTCCCACACTACTGCTCTCATCTGTAGGGAGACCCAGGTATGGGTAACTGTGCCAGTAGCACTATTGTACAGGAAACAGTCGAAATCATGAAACTGTAGATTTTGTTGGCTCAGAGCATTGCAATCAGTTGAAATTTCCCTCCTCTAAAGTTCTCACTGTACATTCTGCACCCACCATGTGAGTGGTTGGGGTTGGGTGTAGAGAGCTCTGCCTTCAGTCGTGCTATGAGCCATTCTCCGTCACCCAGGGCCTGCTCCATGTGACTGTACACCAGTCCCTGTGGCCCAACATGTCCCAATCTATGTGTGATAGCTATATTATATAATGATTCATACCAGTACACTGGACGAGGCAGTTCGGGCGTTGACAATGGCAAAATGTGGCCTGAACTCCAGCTCGATATCCTGAGTAGTATACAAACATAACATGTTAGTATACTCCCAGTTTACTGGTCAGTATACCTCATCTATATCTCCCAGATAATAGTGAACATCTTGAGCCAACTTCCTCAGCTGTAGTTAACCAACACGGAACACAGTTGAACATGAATCAACTAAATATCCCTCTTTCCCCCACCATCTTGACATGTTCCTTGTGTCTGTTGTTAAGTGTGAGCAGCTGAGCCACCAGAGCCTTGGTCACATGACTGTCATCTGACACAACATAAAACACATACGGGAAGAATGCATCAAAATGTTTGTTTTTACTTATAAAAACTGTTGATATATACTATTATATAAGTTGTGTGTGGGTGGTCTTGGGTATGTAATCCTAAGCATGCAAATTCTGGAATACTGGAATACCACTGCAATGAATATCAGATACCACTGACATAAAAAGATGTCACTTCCTGCCTTATATGCATTTTGTTAGAGCGCTGAATCACGTAGCTGGCAAACATGGAACCAAAGACAGAGGTGGGGGAAGAAGTATTGTGTAAGCCAAAGAGAGAGATGGAGCCAAAGACAGAAGAAGAACAAAAAGAAGTAAAGTGTAAGCCAATGCTGAAGACAGTAAAAGAGCTCAAGACAGCAGAGAAAGGGGAAGAAATAAAGGTGCTGTTGTGGAACATAAATGGTTATAGTTTGGATAAAGAAAAATCAGCCGAAGGAGAAGTGGAAATAAAAGTGATGGGATCGGGCATAACCCCACCTGCTCGCCATGCAATAGTCGCCAGTGTGGTTGAAGAGAAAGACCCAGACATACTGCTGCTACAGGAAATCACGACCCAAGTAATAGTGGGTGAAATTGTAAAAGCAGGCAAGGTAAAGGGAAGGGAATACAAACAAATAGTCCCAAAGAAGGAGGAGGGGGCCAAGAAGACCTCTTCGGAGGAAGCCAGAGTCTTGTATGACACCAAAAAATTTGAATCACAGCTGAGAAGAAATGAGCTGGGTCTTGCAATAGAGACTTTAGATAAAGACAAAACTACCACGTACAACTTAGAGAAAGAGAGGACGGAAAACCGAGAAAGGCAGGCGTGGGGAAAGTTGTCATGGAGCGTGTGGCTGGGTTTGCCTGAGGAGAAAGGATGGCCCCAATGCCGACAAAAAGATCACTTTTCATGTCTTTCCACAATTACAACAGCACTGTAATAGTTATGAGAGGTGCCAGAGTTTTCTGTGCAGGCAGTGGCAGCAATGAAGACTCTGACTGGATTATATGTTGTGGCTGGTGTGGACTTCAACTGTGAAGAAGAAAGAGCTTCACCCAACGCATACAAGAGAGCCTGCCGCATGCCACAAGCGAAGGGTTATACATCCCAGATTATAATATGAGCGAAAGGCGTACTAAAAGTAAGAAGAAAGATGATCGATTTTATTGTCACAACACTCAACCCAGAAGAAGTTAGTGTTGAAGTAGTAGATTTCACAGCATCCGATGGCATTGCTTCAAACACTTAAACGGAACGGTAGTTGTAGACTCTGAGGGGAAAAACGCATATCTACAGCATCGAGGATTATGGTATTACAGTGGACCACGATCCTCTGTTATGCACGCTAACTTGGTAGACACCCTCTCCACAACTAAGTCTAGCTGAACAGATAGAAAAAGATTTGCATATATAGGTCTAATAATGTACTTTGTATGTTATACTGTTTGATAATATCCTAGTACACAGTACATGGGGAATGTATGGAATGCGAGTGGCAGTAATTGCGAGACCGTGAATAAGGCAATGGTGTTTACACAACCAATGATGTCATTGACCTAAACACACCAAACACGGCAGTGGGCAAGCAAGGTCAGCAGTTACATACAAACGTTAACAAGAAGCTAACTACAGCTAGCCTCCAACCCCAGCCATCATGACTCTGGACCTGAGCTCCCTGAGGGAAGCCCTCCCTCCTGCCACTGGAAGACCCAGCATCCACGAGGGGGAGGGGCCTCAGCTGGAAATAAAGGTGATGTCATGGAACATAAATGGGCGTGGCTCTGCCCAGGACAGGAACAGGCTGGTCCCTGTTGTAATCAGGGAAATGAGGTCTGATGTACTGCTGCTACAGGAGACTAAGACTGATGCTTTGGTCAGTAGCATCATGAGCCAGGCCAAGGGGGTGGGGAGAGTCTATAAAGAAGTCAGTGCTGGTGACACCAGAGAGGCCAGGGTACTGTATGACTCAAGCCTCTACGAGGCTATTTCACCACGAGATGACAGGGTCTTCCCCGGGAGAGGAGACAGGGGACACATCTCGCTGGCAGAGGCTCTGGAGCAGAGTATACCCAGAGGAAGAACAGAGGGAGTTGAGGGGGAGGGCTGCGGGAGGGATGAGAGGACTGTTCAGAAGACGTATAGCTATAGTCGGTCTGAAGAGGAGGGACCACGAGCTCATCTCTAACAGAGTGATGATATTCATGTCGTTTCACAACGTGAACACAAGTCAGGGAGGAGAAACGAGGGATAAAGCGGCAAAGGGGTTCTGTCAGATAGTCCAGAGCATGAGGGAGCTGACAAGGACAGTGGTGATAGCTGGAGCCGACCTCAACCAGCAGATGAGATCAGACTCACTGAGAATACCGCAATACAAGCCAACCTTGAGGAGGAGATCGAGGGTCATAGACTACTTCATTCTGGACAGCCCACCAGGCGGAATGGAGGATTCAGGAGTCACAGCTCTGGATATTGTGGGAGCCAGAGACGACCCATTGAACCCCCTCCACAGACTGATGGCTGATCTCCTGAGGCCTCCTATGAAGGGCCCAGGACACACTATAGAGGACTATGGGAGGGCAATAGATCACGACCCTCTCATCTGCGACATATTATTAGTGTCACCCCACACATCCAAGGGGACTGAGTGAACTATGTACCACACAAACAACTAGCACATTATTGCAGGTGTAGAGTAGGACCCACTATAGAGGACTATGGGAGGGCAATCGATCATGACCCTCTAATCTGCGACATGAGTGAACTATGTCACAAACAACTAGCAGGTGTAGAGTAATACACACACAATACCCATTCCAAAATAGTTTCAAGACATGTGCATGTCACGTACGTAGCTACACAAACATGGAAAAATATACTGTTGGGAGATTGTGAGATGCTGAACATGCACACAGAGTAAAAAAGCAATGGCCATATCGGCTTGTAGGGAAACACGTGAATATGGCTCCACATATTTCCCACATAGTGACTCTATAATAAAGACGATATAGTCTTGCCTGATATTCACTGTCCCTGCAGGTACGTGTTATTAGCTAAGGGTAACCGGTATGCATGTAGATTAGCTAGCCCCATGGGAAAAGCAACAAGAATGCCTTTCATTTCTCGAATTTCCACCTGCAGCTAAAGCAAGCAAGTAAACCAAGTCACGAGAGAATGGTTATACTACGATGCTGCCGGGCTCCCTTTGGCTCCACCTACTTTAATCAGAGGGGGCGGGGGCCGCGAGACCATTAATAAGCTTACAGAACCAAGGACGTCATTCACTTATGCACATGACGGCAGTGAACAAGCAACGTCAGCAGTTACAAAAGTTCCAAGAAGTGAACTAGCTAGCCTCCGATCACAGCCGTCGTTTCTATAGACATGAGTTCCCGGAGGAAAACCCTCCCTCCTGCCAATGGAAGACCCAGCATCCCTCAGGAGGGGAAGAGGCCTCAGCTGAAAATAAAGGTGATGTCATGGAACATAAATGGGTCTGGCGAGCGTGGCTTTGCCGAGAAGAGGAAGTGGCTGGTCCCTGCGGTGATCGGGGAAATGGACTCTGAAGTATTGCTACTACAAGAGACTACGACTAATGTTCTAGTCAAAAACATCATAAGCAAGGCGGGGAGAACCTATAACGAAGTCCGTGCTGGTGACAAAAAAGAAGCAAGGGTACTGTATGACTCAAACCTCTACGAGGCTATTTCACCATATGACAGGGTCTTCCCCAGGAAAAGAGGCAGGGGAAACATCTCGCTGGCAGAGGCTCTGGAGCAGAGTATACCAGAGGAAGAACAGAGGGAATTGTGGGGGAGGGGCTGCGGGATGGATGAGAGAACTGTTCAGAAGACGTATAGCCATAGTTGGTCTGAAGAGGAAGGACCACGAGCTCGTCTCCAACAGAGTGACGATATTCATGTCGTTTCACAACTTGTACAACAGCCGGAGAAGTAAAATGAGGAAAAGAGCAGCAAACAGGTTCTGTCAGATAGTCCAGAGCATGAGGGAGCTGACAGCGACGGTGGTGATAGCTGGAGCCGACCTCAACCAGCCAATGAGATCAGACTCACTGAGAATACCGCAATACAAGCCAACCTTGAGGAGGAGATCGAGGGTCATAGACTACTTCATTCTGGACAGCCCACCAGGCGGAATGGAGCATTCAGAAGTCACAGCTCTGGATATTATTGGCAACCTATCGAACCTCCTCCACATTCCGATGAGTCTCCTGAAGGGCCCAAGACACGCTATACCGGACTATAGGAGGGCAATCAATCACGACCCTCTCATTATTAGTGTCACCCTATGATACACACACACACAACTACTATATAAAGCACATTATTGTAGTGTGTAGAGTAGCAGTCACAATACACACACAATACCCATTCCGAAATAGTTTCAAGATGTGTGCATGTCATGTACGAATAGCTACACAAACATGGAAAAGTATTCTGCAGGGAGATCGTGACATGCTGAACATGTACACTGAGTAAAACAACAATGGCCATATCGGCTTGCAGGGAAAACACGTGAATATGACTCCACATATTTGCCACATAGCGACTATAATATAGTCTTGCCTGATATTCACCGTGGCTGCAGGTATGTGTTATTAGCCGAGGGTTTGAGCGTATGAAAGTAGATTAGCTAGCCCCGTGGGAAAAGCAAACAGCAAACAAGAATGCCTTTCATTTTCGAATCCAATTCGAATTTCTACCTGCAGCTAAAGCAAGCGAGAGAACCGAGTCACGAGAGAATGGTTATACTACGATGCTGCCGGGCTCCCTTTGGCTCCACCTACTCTAATCAGAGGGGGCGGGCCTGGGAGCAGGAGGGGCAAGGCTGGTCCTGACAATTCTCTCATGGAACATCTTTGGCTCGACTCAGAAGGGCATGGCCGCTGTGAGAAACATCCTGGTGCCTTCCGTGATCAAGAGCCTCTGTCCAGACGTAGCTCTACTGCAGGAGACTCGAACAAATGTAGTGGCAAGGCGGATTACTGAGGCTACGTGGCGACAAAGACACTATAAAGACGTGTCCTCTAAAAAGAAGACAGAATCGAGAATCTTGTACGATGCAAACCTGTATGCACCAATTCCTATGAATGATTACCTAGACAGAGCTATCGAGAGGCTGGAACCGGAAAAACGGGTTTCACAGGTACTCAGTAAGCATACCAGCATCATGGGACTTAGACAGGCAACGGTTAGTGGAGAGTGCTCATTCCCAACACCAGTAGTGTTCTTGTCGTTTCACAACACGAGGAGCAGAGAGGTGGCATCTGCCTTCTGTCAGGTGGTGAAAACGCTGGAGAGGGAGCTCGGGACACTGGTGGTGGCCGGAGTTGATATGAACTGTCGTTTGGGCACTTTTGATACCCACGGAACACACATCCCCACCTTCACATTATCGAAGAGAAGACCCAACTATCCCATTGATTTCTTTGTGTTGAGCAGCAGGTCCAGTCGTGCGAAGGCAGAAATCAGGTGCGAAGGACTGGTGGATGCTTACCACAACACGAGCAGCAAACTCCACAAGACCGTGAGAGAAGCAGCGAAGGTGATGGAGATGGACGACGAAACGTTTACATTGGACAAGATTGGTGTGGCGCTCAACCACGACCCTCTGGTGTGTGAGCTAACACTCACAGACAACTGTGACACTTAGCACGTATACTCTCAACATGGCTTTCATCAGCGTATGAGCCGTCGTGTGGTAATATAATGGGTGTATTTTTTCCCAGTGATTCTCAGCGTCGCAGCGCAGCGAGAGCGAGCATCGAAGACGGAAAATCCGCCATTTTTTGTGCATCACTGCCACGATGTCGCAGAATGTGAAAAATACACCGACTCAATGTCTAAGTATAAAGTATGAGTACCAACTCACCGATGTTCTGTTCTTTGCACTGTGCCAGTGTCCATTCGCACACCTGCTGCAACTGTAACACACGTACATACATACATACAGACAACATACACTATCATCTCTACAGTATGTAGCTACAGTATGTATATCAATGGTCAGTACTGTTACCTCAGTGGAGGAGGAGGGGAGGTGACTGGAGAGACATGTAATGATGGAGACCATCATCTGGACCTCTCGCATGACCCATCCCTTGTTGGCCCCACTCAGTACTCCACTCACAACTCCCTAACAGAGTTGGTATATAGGAGAATGAAGAGGGGAGAAGAAAGGGGAGAGGGGGAGGAACCGAAGTGAGCGAATGAGAAGGGAGGGAAGGAAGAGGGAAGAAGGGAGGAATGAAGGAGAGAGAGTAAAAAAGAGTTGGGGAGGATGAGGAAGATAGAATGACCACCAAGTTGAACAGTACAAACCTGGAAGTGTTTGATGAAGAAGTGTACTCTCTCTGCTGTCTCTGAGGTCTCCCCACACCCAGGGTGGAGACGAGAGAGAAAGACGGCCATCTTTGTCGGGTAGCGAGAGTCGACAACTTGCAGCAGCTGGGAGAAGCCCTCCAGACACAGGACCTGGATGGACTTCCCCTGGAGAGAAAGAGGAGTGAGAAATAAAGAAAGCTAGTGTAAACAACAACCGAGGTTTAATATTGCCACTGATCACACCTTGTCCTTCTTGCCCTGCTGATTCTGTCCACCTCCTCCTCCCCCACCACCACTCTCCAACTGTTTGTAAAGAGGCTTCCCCAGGGAACAGAGCAAGCGAAACATCTTGTCCGGATTCCGACTCAGGAACACCCCATCACACACTCCTTTAGCCTGCACCTACATATAGCATTAGCACAATACAACATATAGTACCTATTCCCATTAGACGCAAAAGGTACATTAAATTGTAGTAGGTAAAGGAAATTTTGAAAGCAGAAGTGGGTCAACTGTACTAATACACAGTACAGTCAGTACCTGGAGAATCTGATGGAGGGCAGAGGTGAGAATGTACCTCCCGAAGGCCAGTGAGTCTCTCAGTACATTCAGAGCTTGCTGGTGGTTGGGGATTACATCACTAGCACAGGATAGAAGATTGATAAAGATTGAGTGGGTGGACAAAGAATTCTAACATAGGTAGACTAACACAAACAGAGCCTGGAGCATGTTGACGATGAACTGGAGGGACAAGTTGCAGTGATCTCCCTTGGCCAGAGGAGAGGGGGCGGGGCCTCGTCGACCACTCCCCCCGGCCGAGCCTGACGACTTCTCTGACAGAATGTGGGCCACTCTCTGGTAGCAGTGGAACAGACTGAGACACTGCTCACAGCTCTCTGGACTGGACCAGAGAGAGAGAGAGAGAGAGAGAGAGAGAGAGGGTGTTCAACAACTACTTGGTAGTGTTTTAAACCATGTGTGTATATTCTAAGGTGCCGAATGGGTTGCACTGCACTACACCTGTACATACAACACTTGTATTACCTGAAATCTCCACTGGTGAAGGTGAATTCCATGAGAGTCTGTACCAACAAACAGACCTAAAATTCTCATCTTTTACCTCAACTCCATACCTCGTAGAGGCCCATGGCCAACTTGGCAAATATCCGGTTCTTCTGACCCACACTACTGCCAGTGGAAAAGTCAGCAGACCGGTCCTAAAAACATAATAATTATACTGAGAGCATTATCTAATACCACACAACCTAATATCATGACATCTTGAGGACTTTCGTACAGAAATTCAGAGAATAGCCCTATACACACCAGCTCAAAGTCGTCCAGATGAGTGTCAGCCATTCTGCCCACCAGAGACTCCAGCACCTCCCGTGCCTCTTCCACCGGCTCCGGGAGACCGTCTGGCTCCGCCCTTTCCTCCGCCCCCCTCTCCTCTCGCCTCACAAACTGAGTCACACACATCTGCAGGCAGCGGACCAGCCGATCCTGCTCCAAACACGAGGTGAAACTACAGTCAGTGTCTCTACCGGAAGTCTCACACCAGAGGCTCAGTTCTCTGGACCTCACTGCCTGATGTGGTGATGCAGGGCTCCAGTCTTACTGGGGGCGTGGCATCACTCTCCTTCTCATAGTACACCATCAGCTGCACGGAGGGGAGGTATTGTCACCAACAGTACAGTCACCAATAGTATGGTTACCAGTTAGCTTGTCTCTTACCTGAGTCAGTAGTAGCTCAATGATGGGCTCAGCCAGTTTAGAGTTACTGCAGAGTACCTCGTACAGACCCTGGACCATACATACACAGTGTACCCCATCCCTCTCTGACATCAGTGTATTCCGCGTATTGTATATATACCTGGTAGAGAGTGATCTTGACCTCGTACTGCTGTGACAGAGATCGCTTCAGAGTACCTGGAGAGACACGAGACAGTAGAAGAGCCCTCTCTCGTCGTAAATTTCCAAGAGATTTGGGGTTGGCTCTAAAACCTCAAAATTGGTGAGTTTTCTCGTCCTCAAAACCCAACAACACAGTATATGTACACCCACGTACCCAGGAGCTCCAGACAGAGGGCCTGGAAGCCAGACTGACCGGCAGAGCCGTGAATCTCCACCTCCACCTACACATAACCAATACAACACTCGACTGCTGCACCGACTGCTGGCACACACTTTCACTGGTATCACCATAAAATGGAACAAAACGAGACTTTATCCGTGAAACCAATGGGTACCTGAGACTGTGAGCTGGTGGATGTCTGACTCATCTGACTGTCAATGCCTCCAATAGCACTCAATACCTGCAGACACACACACATACACACGGTCCATAGACTTCACTGCTGGCTACTGTGTGAGACCCACTGTGAATTTCTTGAGCAGTAAGAGGTAGCCTCCCACAGCTATCTTCCTCACGTCCACCTGCCTGAGGGTGAGACAGACATTGGGGCGTGCGTGAGTGGAGAATGGTATAATATGGAGAGTGGAGACCTAGAGAATAGAGATTTTCTTAGCACCAGCAGCAGAGAGTCCCTCACAGACGAGCTAAACTGGACCAGAGGCTGTATGAAAAAAGAGAATAGAAGAGGAGTGAAATTGGGGAAGAGAGAGAGAGAGAGAGGAGAGATGCAGTGGGATGCAGACCAGCACGGCATCGAGAAGGTCGGTGGCAGAGGAGGGTGGGAGGACAGAGAGGTAGCTGAAGGCCTCTCTGAGTCGAGGCAGGGAGTCCAGGGCCACCTGAGGAGTCATCTCTATCACCTCCGACAACAGGGCTGGAGGAGAACCAATACCATTACAGTGAGACATAATTTTTTGCAGATTGCTTGCACATGGGACTTCTAGCCAAAAAAATTTTACAGTTTGTTCTCAAACCTTGAAAGCTGTAAAAATTGGTCCACAAGGAGCCAGTTGTTATCAAAGGCTCACCAATGTAGTGGGTGACGTAGGTGGAGGCATTGGTGAGAATACGATTGATGAGTTGACTGATGACCTCTCCGTGGACTATGGAGTGAACCTGAGAGGACAAACAAGAGGTGAGAGTGACGGGAGAGAGAGAGTGTGCTACTGACTGGTGAGAGGTGAAGTATACATGTACCTTGAAACAGCGGCAGAGGATCCTGCTGCCCAGACTGCAGACCCTGTACTGCGGGGAGCTCAGCTGTGGGTCTGGGGGAACCAGATCAACAGGGGAGAGAAGGGGGGTTGTAAGGGACTCACTGGAGGTCTTGGGGGCACATGTATCCATGAGATGAAAGCCGAGCACGACGAGACCTTCCACCACGTGGTCCCAGCCACACTTACTACAGACACCAAGAGAGAGAGATCAGCATTATAGCCATGTACTTACAATAATTATACAGAGAAAAAGAGAGCTCCTCACCTGTGCTCCACTGTCCTGAGTACACACCTCTCCAGATCAGGAGACTCCCCAGACACCGCTGTACAGGTATATACAGTCCCACTAGATTGTACTGGTATGACAGAGATCGTTACAGGTCGACTCACTCTCTATCCATCTGGAAGCAGTGCAGCGATCTTGGTCTTTGAAGTTCTTCAGAATGGCACTCTTGAGGCAATCAAACACCTACATATATATACCAGGTAGAAAGAGACACACAGATCTCCATGAGGTTGTACTCACAGCATCCTCGAAGCGATGAATCCTGACGACTGACATAGCAAGTGCCACAGTGAAGGGGGACAGGGAGGAGGCGGAGAGACGGGTAGGGATCACCTTCAAAGCCTTCAGAAACTCTCTCCCCAGTTCCTGCAGAGAAAAATCTTTTGCTACATTCAGTCGTAGCATAATGGGCATTGACAGAACGATTCTCGTAGTGCAATGTAGTGAATGAATCCATATAGACTGTATGTACCTGGTCCTGTTTGAGAGCAAAAGTGATGTGGAGAATGACAGTTCCTTCACTGAGGAGCAGCTCTCTCTGGTCTACTGCTGATACCCTGAGATAGGCATGAAACACACACAATGATTAGCCTTGTCCCCAGGCTCTCTCTCTCTCCCACTCCCACACAAAACACACACAATGATTAGCCTTGTCCCCAGGCTCTCTCTCTCTCCCACTCCCACACAAAACACACACAATGATTAGCCTTGTCCCCAGGCTCTCTCTCTCTCCCACTCCCACACAAAACACACACAATGATTAGCCTTGTCCCCAGGCTCTCTCTCTCTCTCCCACTCCCACACAAAACTGTAAGACAGAACCATTAAACCAAGGTCATATCAAAGGTCTATCAAAGGTCATATCAAAGGTTCTATGTTAGCATTGTGCTCGGAGAGGGAGGGCACGGGGAAGAGGCAACGAAATGATTGTAATGTTTCAACACCCACCTCCCCCAACTCTCCCCCTCCCCCTCCTCCTCCTCCCTATCTCGTGAGGCCCTCCTATCCAGTGTGTTGAAGAGTGACTGGAGCCCCTCCAAGACCAGACTCTTGTGGCCTCGTGTGGAGAGGACCAGCAGCTGGTAGGCCAGTGGAGGGAGCTCTGCGTAGGCCAGACTCTCCATCACTCTGACAGAGAGGGCGAACAAAGACGTAAGATTTTTAGAAGATTCACACATCAATGAGCTTGTGATTGTGCTATATACCACTATCATTGGCCACTCATTCGAAATTTTACTTCTCTGGAAAAAGCTGCACCTCCTTCAAAAATGAGGACTTTTCACCTCATGGTGTTCAATCACGCACCTCAGTATCTTTTCGATGAGGAATTGTAGTTCGTCCTGAGACATGGGGATGTCTCGACACATGTTGGCCACGTGGAGAACTGAGCTAGAGGCCCACCTGCACACACATACAATGTAGTGACACTACATACAATGTACAGGACGGAGGGAAACGGTACTTGCAGCTGCAGAGACTGTTCAGAAGGTGGCTCTTGAACTCTGCACCCTCCATTTGATCCACTCCACCTCCCTCTGCAGAGAGAGCAGGGGGGAGGGGTTCAACTGGAGGTAGAGTTGAAATATGTTGTGCATTACCTCTCTGATGACGGATGTGAGGTTGGGCAGAAATGACTGACAGCAACTTCGGAAACAGCTCCAGAGACCTACTCAGAGAGGCAATAACCTTTCCTCTCTCTTCCCCATCTTCTTACCGCCCATTCTCCACAGTTCCTCTCTTCACGCAGTCAATCAACTGCTCGGCCACCCTCACCATAGAAGACCCTGACAAACTCTCCACCTTTTGACCAACCACCACCAGCACATAATGTATATCAAAACCTCCAAAACTCCACACTAGAGGAGAGGAGCCAACCTCGACGAGGAGTTTCCCGACCAGTTCCTGGGCTGTCTGGCTCTGGAGTTGGTCCGAGTTGAGGAGGTCCACACAGTGAGTGAACACCGCCAGTCTGCACTTTGACCCTCTCTCTCCTTGGCTCTCTGGAGGGGTGGCGTTTATTAGAGTCTCTCTGTGTAGATGGTTACCCCACCGTCCAGGAGCTCTCTGACAGTCTGAACCAGGTCCTGACCTGAAGACAGAGCTCCTTCGAGTGCATCAGACACCTATGTTATGCAATGTGAAGGCATATAATATGCAGCTAAACTACCAATTTGATACTTGCCTCGGCCTCCGTGTACTCATTCGTCCTCCCCTGTGAGCTCTTCCTCTGACTGTGCACCCGACGGAGGCCCGTCGAAATCCTGTTGCTAGTAAGCAGCTGTGACGCCATGTTCTCCTCCGCTTTTCCCGCCACCTACGTGAGGTCAAACAGCAAAGGTCAAACCCCACGTGGCGATACAAACGGCACACCAATGGGAAAGCCAAGAAGCAAGGTGTCTGCCGCCGAAGTGGTGGCTAGGAAGAAGAAGAGAGCCAAGCGCAGTGACCTGAGCTCCAATCCTTTCGAGGTGCGCGTCAACAGACGGAAACACGACGTTCTGGGCCAGAAGATCCGGTCGGGACGAGGCCTGCCTGGCGTGGCGAGATCCAGAGCCGACCAAAAGGTTACCAGACGGTCACCGAGGCCTCTCCCTACTCTCTCCCCGTATCTTCGTCCACAGAGAAAACAGACTCTGCTGCAGGAGTACCGCTCTCGGGGAAAGGCGGGCGTCTTTCAGGACAAGCGGTTCGGTGAGTATGACAGGCAGCTGTCCGTGGAGGAGAAGCTGGCTCAGCGGTTCTTTCTAGAGAAGAAGGCAAGTGGAAGCTGTATCCATTTAATAAAACTCCGTTTTCCCTTTGTTTTGACTAGAAGCGTCACGGGAAGTTCAGTCTTGAAGACAATGATAACGAGGAGGGTCTTACCCATTTTGGTCAGTCACTTGGGGACATGGAAAAGTTTGATGGAATCCAGTTGAGCGATGGAGAGGAAGAAGGTGGTTCAAAATCTCTGTTGTGGTTACTTCTAGTGTATTACCTGTGCTCCTCGTTAATACACAGAGGACATTTCCCAAACACACTTTGGAGGTTTCTTGAAGAGAAAGAGAACCGCGACAGAGGTGGAGGAGGAGAGTGAGGTAAGACATTGGCTGACCCCCGAGAGAGGGACGGGTGGAGGCGACGAGTGTCTATTTGGTCCTCCCGTTGTTTGCACACAGACGCCAAAATCGAGAAAAGACATCATGAGAGAGCTGGTGGTGAAGTCAAAACAAATGAAGGTGAGGCCCGTTTTGTTTGAGAAGGGAGTGGATTAGGGAAACTGGTCTCTCTGTGGCTCAGTATGAGCGGCAGTCGGATAAGAGGGAAGCGGAGGAGCTAATGGAGACACTGGACTCTCAGTGGGAGGACGTCCGCGGACTCATCTCTCAACCCGTGAGCACGAGGAGAGAGAGAGAGAGGAAAGTTCTAAGACTATGAGAGACTTCTCTGTCCCCTAGAAACCTCCACCGCCACAGGCCGTCGGGTCGACAGACTCCACACGGGCAAGTGGTAGCAGTGACTACGACAGGGTGGTTAGAGAGTTGGCCTTCGAGAGGAAGGCTATGGCTACGGATCGTCTCAAGACGACGGAGGAATTGGCCAGAGATGAGAGGGACCGACTCATCAAGCTGGAGGTGTGGAAATATTACCTCATAGTGGTGAAAGGTGTCCGTTTCAGAGAGGTGTCCTTGTTTCGGGGTGAGGTATAGTTCAACCAGGTGGGCTTCATGAAATATGTACTCTGTGTTTGCCAATATTAGATATACACACAGTATCCCATATAGCGTGTGAGAACAATTTCACTTTCCACCTGTCACTGTTTGTTTGTTTACCACTCCAGCTGTATAGGTCTTCACTAATAATAGTGAAAGTATCAAGTAGTGTGGGACCTTATGCATATTACATTTTTAGCAGTATGCTGCTTTTTGCCTGATATGGTCGCATGTTACGTGTTAACTTTACAACTCACATGAAGTAATAGAGAGATGATGGGGGAGGTGGGTTTTAAAAACTTCACAACTGGCATAGCGCCACACACGTATGTACACACCCCATATTATGTGGTTGGATGCCATGCAGGCAGACCGGGTGCAGCGTATGAGAGGCGAGGAGAGGATTCAAGAGGGAGTGATGGGAGGAGTGGACCACACCTCTGCTGATGCTATCATCACTAAGTACGATCTCCACTGAAACACAGTATAGCAGGGTTCTTATTGTGGGCAATAATTGGAACAGATTTTACTGTCATTATGCAGTCATTGTTTGTCTCTCTGTGGCTGAAGGTCAAGGAAGAAGAAAGAGGTCAGGTTTATGATCAGATACGAAGATGGCGTGCTGGTTGAACCTCATATGGATATGGGAGAGGAGGAGGGGGGAGGGAGGGAGAAGAAGAGGAGGAGGAGGGAAGGGGTGATGAACTCGAAGGAGAGGAAGTAGAGTTTGTCAGTGATGATGAAGAGGAGGAGGAGGAGGAGGAGAGTGGGGATCCGCAGAAGAGTTTGGGTCGGACCTCGAGAGTGAGGAAGACAATGATGAAGAAGGTAATGAAGGGGGCAGTAAAGAGGGAGGAGAGGAAACCGGTGAGGAAGAACAAGAGGGAGAGGCGTTGAAGGAATTGACTCACCAGCAAAGCCATCAGAGATGAGGAAGGAAGCCATGAAGGAACTTCCCTATACCTTCAAAAGTAAAGTCACTAGTCCATATATGGTGTGTGGGAAGGGATTCATGCAATGCCTTGTTCGCTATCCAGTGCCAACATCCCTTCCCGATCTCCTGGCACACACTACTGGCAGGTGGGTCAGCCTCTTTCATAGCTCCCTGCATGGTGCAATGTGTTTGGTTCTGACAGGAGTCCAGAGGAGTGTGGGACAGTAGTGGAGAGGATTCACTCCTGCCACCATCCATCTCTGGCCCCCGAGAACAGGCAGCTTTTGGAGGTCGGGTGAACGTGTGCGTGCGTGTGTGTGCGTGCGTGATTGCGTGCATTTGGTATTTTCACTGGGCCACCTGCTCCAACAGAAGTTCCTAGACCTGGTGGTGTCCTACTGTCGTCATTTGGGGAGGGAGGCCACTCAACAGGACCTGCAGACTCTCAACTATCTGGCCAGGTGTGGCAGGTGGATTGTAGGCGTATACTCTCATAATGCTATACAGTAGGAAATTTATCAGGGGTGAGGGGGAAGGGGTTAGTAAATCAATGAAGGGATCACAAGTTTATGATCAAGGGGAGGGAGTGGGGTTCAGGCCTCTTGCAAGAAAACTTGTTATGATGTGTCCTCATCTCTCACTCTCATTCTCTAGTCCTCTGCTAGCTCTGGCCCAAGTCAGTCCACTCCACGCTGCCAGACTGTTCCGACGACTCCTCTCCGCTGTACACAAGTCGTGGAAGTCGGCAAGAAGACGGTTGTTCCCTCCGTTTGACCACGTACGCACGCGACCCCCGTGATGCTCATCCAACAGACCCCTAGTCTATCAGTCGCATTCCCTCCACGTCTTGCTCTCTGTGTGTATGTGTGTGTGTGAGGGCTCTTTGCACAGCTGCGTCTGTTTATGTTAGGCTGTTTATCCTGCACGGTCGCAATGCGCGGGTGGGACTCACCCTCTCTCCCTGTTTAGCTCTACAAACTCTGTTTGTCTCCTGTGTTGTGTGTGTGTATAGGTGGTCATCTTCTGGCTGGTGGGTGTGGTCTTCTCCGCCTCTGATTTCAGGCACCCAGTCACCACTCCGGCCATGTTGATCATGGGCCAGATACTGCTCAAGGTAGAAGAATCTTCTAGAACATTCATTCCATTGGTTGGTCAATCCATTGTACCCCAGAGCTCAGTCAAGACAGTTGGCGACTTGGTGCTGGGTCTGACTGTTTGTCATATATTCACAACACTGGTGAGTGTTGTTGGGGTGTCACATTGCTGGTGAATCTCTCTCACGACTGGTAGTTCATATCATCCTCGAAACGGCTCGTTCCAGAGCTGGTCAACTTCCTGACCAGCTGCACGAGTCTCATCTCCACACACCCCACCCGTGAGTTAGACTGGAGTGGAGTACCCCGTTTATTACCTCATTCCCCCTTACCCCACTCTAGCTGTCGTCCTTCCTCCATTCTCGGCTAGCAGTAAGCTCCGATTGGCACTGTGTGACAGTGTCAGAAAATGGCAATCAACATCTCCTCTGCCTGACATATCAAGGTCATTTCCTGAACACATTTCTTCCCTAAAACTTTTTTGTTCTCCTCCCCTCAAAAATTCCCCCAATATTCAGTACCTGTTACAATTTCTCCTCTTATTTGGCAGTGTTTTGTCACTGATAATGGCTGAGAGAGTGAGAGGGGGAGAGGACAGGGAGATGGGGGGAGACCCTGCCGTCAGTGCAGCTGCCGTTTCCTCCTGTCTGCGGACGGTACAGAGACTGACCCAGCTGTACTGTGATCTCCCGTCCTTTGCTGAACTATTCTCCGCCATTGCCTTCAATCTTCAGCAGTTAGTCAGAAAGTCAAAAAAATAACACTCTAACCCTCAACCCTCTAACTTTCAGTGTCTCTCCAAACTTACCACAGCCAATGCAGGTTACTAGTTTTACTGAGTGTTTGTGTAGTTGGAATGTTCTCATTCACCTGTTTTAACTTTCGGTATGCAATTTGGTATTGTTTTTCTCTGGTGGGGACATTCAGCGGTTGTTTGTTGTAAACCTTTGTCATAGTATACACTGTATATACTCACAGTCACGCCCCCTTCAATCTCTCACCTTTCCCTTCCCTCCTCCCCCAGGAGCTAGTTGGTCAGGTGCTCGAGGGGGGCGTGTCCCACTCTCCACCGAGACCTGTGCTACAGCTGCTGAAAAAGAAACCAAAATCCATAAAATTCTACGAACCATCTTTTGATGCCGTGTGAGTAAAGCACTACTTTGCAGTACAGTATTTATATTATAAGGATACACTACACCTGTACTTTGTTTGATGCGCTGTATATAGATACGACACTCGCAAGAGGAGAGCTCCCAACAAATCAGAAAACGAGAAACAAAAACTCAGACACAAAGTAAAAACGGAGAGAAAGGTTTGCAGGCAGCGTTTTCTAGGCTCCTTGACTGACGTGTGGTGTGGTGTGGTGTGTGTGTACAGGGCGCAATAAGAGAGCTGAAGAAGGATGCACACTTTCTGTCCCGGGAGAAGATCAGGGAGGCTAGGGAGAAGTAAGTGATGGCTCAACTGAGTGAGTGTGTGCGTGTGTGTTTGGTGTGCGAGCTGCAAACACTGAGGTATACACTTTGTAATGCGAACAGCTTGGGAGTGTTTTCAGTGGCCGTGTGCACAGATTGTGAAAACACAGGAGAGCAGAATGCTGCCCCGTTGCCATTTGCCAAACTGAATCACTCGCAGTGTTGTACCTTCAGTTTACTCTTATGGTGTTGTATTGTGTCGCCCGTGTGTGTGTGTGTGTGTGTGTGTGGTGTGTGTTGTGACTACAGAGACGCAGAGCGGGAGAGGAAGACAAGACAGATAGTCCACGACCTCGAGAGCATGCAACACGAAGCGAAAATGGAACGATTGACGCATCGTTGGAAGAGATGAATGTTGCAAAACAAGACACTAATCTATTCTTTTGTGATCCAGTTACTGTCTCAATTGTATTATAATGACAGGGGGAAAAACCCAGCGAATGCAGGAAAGGAAGGCATGTTGGAGAGGTATAAGGACGCTAGCTGTGCCAGCCTATACATCATGTGTTGGGCTGCCAGTTTCCTGTGCTAGGCTTCCCGTGCTGGAACTAACTCCAACCCTTAGGGCTGGTCTTACATATAGAGTGTATTGTAGATTCGAGGAAACACATTGCTTTTTGCCTTAGAGAGAGGGCTAGGCATCGGATAGATTTGCAAACAGAAGACGTGTGTGTGTGGTTGCACGGTACTTCCACCACACACCGTTAGCACGTAATTAGTTCCTTATGAATATCGTTAGCGGGTGCGAATTGATGGGCGTGGCTCTCCTCCGAGTAATCTTCCTGTCGCTTGCTCCTTGCACACTGACATTCTGGCTCAATCTGATCGTTGAAAGCCGAGTCCTGGTCCAGCGTGGACGTTCAGTGTTTCTTCTGTCGTCGCCGGAAGGGGAATCAGAACGAGTGACAAAAAATTGGGACTGGGGTGAGTGAGATTTCTTGAAGTTTTCGCAGTGGTAGAGGTTGGGCTGGTTGGTGCCATGTGTTAGCAGTGCACTGCGTGTGAAAAACTACCGCCCGTACTGCGACAGTGTCGTCAGGCCTATTACGAACCTGCGACGCGAACCCGGTTTTAGCTGTGTGCGGTAGCTAGCTTAGCTACCTCGCTATATCCGCGGAACACTGCTGCTGCGTATGTCTGCTCCTTTCCCTGGAGTTTGCATGGACTGCTAGCATTCACTGTCCACCTGCCGTTAGTAAGATGAGCTAATATCCAACAATAGACTTGCAGGAGCCCCAACTTGCCCCCCTACAAGCTAGCCAGAGCATGGTGTACATTGGCCGCTCGGGGCGCAGAGTTTCAATGGTCTGTGCGTCTCCGGTGTTTGTGTGAGCTCAGGTAAACTACACAATGCCCCTGGACCTCCACCAGCTTCTCTGTAATTGGGTTAGAAGCTAGGGTGTTTGCGTTTCACTGCAGACCGGGTGCCTCTGCAGACGGTAAATACACACGCTAGCATGTGTGCACTTGTGCGTGTGTTGCTGCTATAAGCTTGCTGAGCCAGGGTAGCACCAATGGTAGCAAAACACAGCTGTGGCTCTGCCTGTCTGTGTTCCACTGGTCTTCTCTCCCATTTCTCAAAGTAAGGCTGCAGGCCAGCACACGATGCAATGGTACTAAGCAGTAGGCTGCAAGTTCCTAAGTTGCAAGGCCATGGAGTCTAGTGTGTGTGTTTGTGTGTTGTGTATGCAACATGAGCTAGTCTTACAGTCAACCTATTGCAGTGTAGGGTGTATTAGTGACTGAAATCTTCCCCTTAATACCCACAGGAGATTAGTTTTAGTTTCCTTCATTGTCTGCCCAAAACCAAGGGGCTGGCTTTCACTTCCTTCAGCCTCCCCAGCCTTCCCTCAGCAGTCTGGACACAATGTGTCTGGATTGTATGTACGTACAGTCAGACTATCCATCTTCTGCATGGCTGCCTGCTCAGTTAAAGCACTACCGTTCAGCCATAGCATTTTCACATCACACTACACTATATACTGTGTATGTAAATAGCCAATAACCTATTACTTGACTGCCTATATTATACGAATATTATACTGATGCAGTGTTTGTCTGTGTGTATTATAAGTCTGTTTCCTTTCCAATGTGTGTGTGTGTGTGTTTGTGTGATTTGGCATGTCATTCCCCCCCCCATTGAGTCCTGCACGCAACATGCTGGCTTTACTGAAAGGGTTCTGTGTACACACACACAGCAAGAATAGCTCCATTATTTCATTAGCCAGGCTCTGTCTATTTATTACACAGCTTTCCGTTAGAGAGAAATGCCTTCACTTGACGACAGAGACAGGGTGGTGGGTCCAGTACTCAGAGAACTGGAGTCTGGAACCTATGAGAAGACGTTCCTAGTCCTCGACTTTGGTTCTCACACTCTCTATGGCTATGCTGGCCGTCCTGGGGTAGGAGGCGCACAACACTGTGACTGAGCTTTTACAAGGAGTATTCTCTTTCCTCTCTCCCTCTCTCTCTCTCTGTCCTCCCCTCTGCCTCCGTTCTGTACACAGAATAGTAAAGAACTCAGCGAGTTAACGCCAACAATCGAGATCAATTGTCAGTGGATTACCAAGGTCAGTTTGTAGGAGTCCGACTTTCATTCACTTTAATGGCTCTTCCCTTCCTTCTGTCTGTCGATCTATTTATACTCATCGCACACACAACAAACAACTGGACAGGTTCGCATTGCATCTTTTAGACCGAGAGTCCTCCACTGTTTAGGTGAGCCGGTCTCTCCCATTGCACCACACTTGACACACACACACACACACACACACGGAACATTGGGCATAAACATGAAACTGAGTATCTGGCACAGCTTTTTTTGGCTTGTCAGTACACCAAACAGGACGTGATGAATCACCCTCATTCATGAGACCTTGTTTGTTTCCTTCGTGTGACTACTGCAGAGATAGGACTCCCCACTGGCTGTCAGTTCTTCTCTGTGGATTCTGAGGAAGAGAGAGATGAGTGGGTGGAGTCTATCAGGAGGTGCTCTGTAAGTGACCAACAGCTGCAAGTCCCTATCTTATCCTCCACCCTCACTCTTTCCCCACCCACTCTCATTTAATCCTCCCTCTCTCTCTCCCTCTCTCTCTCTCAGATGGGGCAGGGGGCAGGGAAGCCAGTGGCTACAACAGCGGCACCGGCAGCCAAGAAAGAGGTGGCCTACCGGACGGTACTAGTGGGTGGGAAAGTCCAGAAGATCCCTGTCCAGGTATGTACACACAGTGCAAATCTGTTGAAGTCTATACGGTATTATATAATATATGGCACAACTCCAATGTATGGGTGTCATTGACAGTCCACACTACAAGATAGACAACGTGTTATGCAACATGTTGTGTGGGCCCATACATTGAGGTTGCACAAGACTTGATGAATGTTTCCTCGTGAGTGTTGGCCTTATATGCCACTGAGGGAACTTAGGGTGATATTTGTATCCGCTTGTGTATTATACAGTCCAATGGGAGTGGAGCTGCAGAGAGTGCAGCGGTGGGCAAGAGCGGGGGCAAGGGGCAGAAGAAGACAAGGGGGTTCCCACGGGTCATCCATGCGGGACACGGCATCAAACTGGGAGCAGTGGTGAGCAACTCTTTCCCCCGCCTGCCAGCCATTCCAAACACCAAAAGAAACACATTCCCAAAATTCCCTATTGCCTATGTTTCACGATTCACAAAATTTTTGGAGAAAACTTTATGATTCATTTTCTCCGTTGTACAAACTCTGTCCCCAGTCCACAAACACAGTCACCAAAATGTGTTTGTTCGTTCGTTTTGGTGAGATTCGATTGATTATCCCTCTTTCTATCACAATTTTGTCCCCCTGTTGTACCTCTGATACCAACAGAGAAAGAGCTGGAAGAAGAGGTTCTTTGTGTTGACGGAGGTGTCGGTCGGCTACTACAAGACCATAGATGAGGTGGAGCCAATTCGGACGGTGTCTGTTGGTGACATGACCAGCTGTGCCGTCAGCAAAGAGTGAGAGAAACCAGTAGCTATTGCTAGCTAATGCTTTACCTAGTACATGCAATATATTACCGCTAAGTTATGCCAAGGCCATTCTAAGGAATGAGCAATTGGATGTGGGTAACGAATTAATTGTCCGTCTGTTTCCATATCGATATCTTGTTCTATTGCCCATAGAAGCTCGGGGAAGGAACATATGCTAGAGCTGGTCACTCCCTCCAGAACATACTACATACAGGTGTGTGTGTGTGTGAGTGCCATTCTGAGGCTTGCTTAATGTCTTTCACTTTTGCCGGGTATTGACCAATTTCATGACTGTGTATCCCCTAGGGGGTATAATTCAGCAAGCCCCAGGGGTAATCACATATCTCATTATGCACTCCGTTAACAAGAGTTTTCAGCAGTAATTGGATCTGTGAAAACATTCTCACAAGAGAGCGCATTCCAAGAATTCCCCAATCCTTTGTCTTTACGACTGGCATGATTGCTACTGCATATTGTGTTGTACAGATGGAGACAGAGGAGGAGATGGAACAGTGGGTAAAGGCCTTTCGGAGCATCATGAAAACAGTACGAGGCTCTCACCAGGTTTGTAACGTACACATTAATAGACATCTCCGTGCACAGTATATAGACAGTTACCATCGTAAAGTATATATATATAGCAGGAACTGAAGATTTCGGAGGTGGCAAATATGAATTTTGCAAATTGCTTTACACAAGAAAATGTTCTTCTTTCTGCCTTGAAAAGAGTCCCACCAAATATAATATACACAGTATTTATATAGCTTGTCTCTCTCACAGCCAGTACGCCAGGAACCAGACTCTGACTCAGACGAAACAGAACTAGCACCAGGAATCTCGCCAGATGGCACCTTGGTATAGCCCCTCCTCCCCTCCTCCCCCCACCACCACATCATCCCAGAGCCACCCACAAAATCTGCTGTCCGTGTATACATGTGTAACCATTATTATACCTCCCAGAAAACAGCACTTATACCGGCACCCAGACCACTTTACACGTCACCAAACAATTATTATTCTTTTCTCTGTGATTTCTGTCGTGCCTCAATTCTTTTAGCCCATTTTAATACAAACGGTGTTCTCTACCTCGGTCGCGGTACGCATGCGCATTGGATCGCCGTACTTTGATCTCTACACGTGTGTGTGGGGGTGGGTGTGCGCGGGCTGGGCGAGACACACGCACGGAGTTGGGAGCTGCTCGGTATACGGCAATGGTGGACGTGCAGGAAGATATTATAGCGGTCCTGGACAAGGCCCAGACGAGCACCGTGACGCACGCAAAGTTGATCAAGACGCTCCGACCCCTGCACGATCAAACAGACTTGTACGAGTTTTTGGAGGCCTTCGTGACGCCTCTGCGCGCGGCGCTGGTGGTGGTGAGGAAGGAGCCGGCCGTGGAGCGAGTGTTGGACTTTGCCGCCAAGTTCGCGGCCTCCGTGGCTCCTCTGGAGAGTACAGCTGCTAGTGGAGAGGAAGAAGAAGATGCTGCTGGTGAGTTTCCACGGTAGTCGCAGCTCTCCTGCAATATCCTGTGGGCTGCAGGAGACGAGGACGGTGAAGAGGACAAAGATGAAGAAGCAACAGAGGACAGGGGAGAGAGTGATGGAGGGAGTGAGGACAGATACACTGAAACAGAAGAGGAAGAAGAAGAGAAGGAAGAACTCGATGAAAACTTCTTCAATTTCCTGCTGTTAAAGGTGCTCTCCTTCCACGGCGCCAGCGGCAGAGCTGTCAGGTGAATATCACATGAGATCCCCTCAGGTCAACGCTGGTTTCGCTGGTTTCCAGGTTCCGGTCGTGTCAGCTGGTGGCCAAGATGGTGAAGTGTGCGGTGGAGAGGGGCTGCTGGCTCCAGAGCTCAGTGTTGGAGGCAGTCCGTGATGTCATGATGGAGAGAATCAGGGACAAGGTCTGTGGGAGGAGACCCCTTCATTTATATTCCGTAAAGTGGGATTCAGTTAAATATTCATTGCCTGATATTCGCTCTCACACAATTATGCACCCATAAACTTTGTTATATGATTTGCTCTCTGTGAAATAGGATGCTTGCTGTGTGTATGGTAATGCATGATCTAACAGGGCTATCTGCCTGTACAGATCCCGGTGGTGCGGGTGCATGCAGTGCAGGCACTGGAGCTGCTGCAGGAAGACGTCTCTCTGCAGGAGGAGCTGGCCAGGCTCCTGGAGAGGGACCCTAGTCCCGACGTCAGGAGAGCCACTCTCAACACCATCGTCATCACCGATCACACCCTCCCTGGTGGGTCCACGACTCACTGAACAATACGTAGGGTCTCTTTCAGAGGGGGCATGGAAGGGAGCCATTTTCCTTGGAATGCGAGTGTCTCACATGCCCAAGTTTATTTTGCCACCTCCCCCTACTGCATAATTATAAGGGAAGACAGCAAAACAAGCAAAGCAAGAACACGTGACCAGAAATGTAGCGGTAGCGAACTGGGTTAGAGTCAATCTTTCTCTCCCCCTCCCTCCCTGTGTGTGTGTGTGTGTGTTAATGCAGCCATCATTAGTAGGACTCGTGACGTGAAGGAGCAGATCAGGAAGGATGCCTTCTGGATGCTCGCTGAGAAATGCAACATCAGAAACTTTCGCATCGAGCAGAGGATTAAACTGCTCAGTGATGGCCTGAATGACAGGTCCTATGCAATAGTGTGTAGTGAGTCATGACATCATTGGGACCAATCATAGTAGTGGGTTCTTCTATTATAGTTGGATATACTTATTTCAGGGGTTAAATTGCACGCAAGGGCCTGTTCTTAGGGAAGAAAAGGTCCTTGTTAGAGAGTTCTCATTTTCATGGGTGTACTAGAGAGTACTGTAATACTCTAGTAATGGTGTTGTTGTTGTCTGTGTCCAGAAGTGAGATAGTGAGAGAGGCGTGTGTGAAGGGACTGCTGCACAGCTGGAGCAGCAACCTCAACGGAGACCTACTGGCCCTCCTCTCTAAACTGGACGTGGAGAGCTCCTCCGAGGTGAGGATACAGCCAGCAAATTCAGCGACAATATCTACGATATTTTGCATGACACCAACTTCAAAAAACCCTTACAGTAGCACCTGCACTCAATTATGTGCCTTTGCCACCGAGTCTGGGAGAATGACAGTGTTGGGAGAAAAGATCGACGTTTTCTTATGGTACACTAGACTAAGCTCTGTGGTTGTGCAGGTGGCGGAACAGGCGTTGTGTCGGCTGCTGGAGGAGATAGACGTGGGGTTGGTGGTCCAGAGCACCGTCGAACTCATGGACCCAGCCAACAGACTGGAGTCCTGGGACGACGAGGACGAGGAGAGGGTGGAGATGACCGTCACAGAGAGGGTGCTGCCTTATGACTTGCTGCACTCTGCAGAGGCCTTCTACTGGAGTTGTGTGTGTCGGTCAGTCTTAACACCTTCTCTTTGCATACTCTTGTGTCGTAATATTGGTCTAGTTACCTGCACAAAATGGGAGACGAAGGAGATCAGCTCATGGAGAAGGTTCTTCCGACTCTGTCTGACTTTTGTGTCTACGTTCAACAGTAAGTCACTAAACCATTCAAATACTCTGCACACAGCTCACACGTACATATGTACAATACCCAATGTACATGTCTGTCTCTATATTATAAAACCTAATGTATGTCCGTGTGAAGGTACGTGGAGAGGGAGCTGCTGCCAGCTAAAGATGTGGAGGAGGAGATGCAGAAACAGTTTGTGTGTGTCCAGCTCCTCTCCGTATTCTCAGTCATGGACCTCTCAGATGAAGTCGGGAGGTTAGTAAGAGAATTCGCTTCATTGGACAGTAATGTACACGTGTATCTCTGCTGTTGATTCCCCCATTGTGTGTTGCTGTAGACAGAGACTGGGTAAGATGGTGCTGGACCTGCTGATTCTACCCGGCCTACCTCTGGCTCTGGTCTCTCCTCTCCTCTCCCAGCAGACTACTCTCTGGCCTCAACCACACACTCGGTATACTCACACTCTATATAGACACTAACCCGTGAAGATTTAGCAGGAACTTTCCATGTGAGTTTTGCCCCGTAACAAATGAATGTGTACATACTTCAATTGCATGTGGACACGTTTTTTTTTTGTCGTGAATTTTCCTCTGTTCTGTTAAAACTGTTACCACGCTGAGATTCTATCTCCTCCTCTCCCTCCCTCTCGTCCAGTGTGGAGAAGTTGTTGGAGGTGATAGCCGACCTTCAGCAGCCCTCTCTCTCCGCCACCCTCTCCTCTGGTGGAGGCGTAGCTCCCTCCTCCTCCTCCCAGTCCACCTCAGTGGATGAGTCCCAGATGAATGCTCTCTCCAACCTCTCTCTTCTTGACACCCACTCTGACCCCGACATACTAGCCAGGTCTGGTGTACTCTGCTTAATAATAATAATAGAGTCAAGGCCATATGTCACGGCTGACCTGGCAGATGTAAAACTGAAGAATAGTAGTTGCAGGTATCACCCCCTTTACCTTAAGTATTAAGTGGAGCGTAATTCAGTTAACAAATTTGGCATCCTGTGGTATACTGTAGCGTGTGGTAATGTCCCTGCTGCAATTGTGTGTGTGTGTGTGTGTGTGTGTGTGTAGGTGTTTGATGATAGCCACTGAGATGCTGAAGGAACAGAGACTGAGGAAACTGCCTGTAAACCTAAAGACAATGGTCGATGTTCTGGTAAGTACCTATCTCTAGAAAGGCTCTGGGTTTCCCCTCTCTTCTCCTGCAGGTTCTCCCCTCCATTCAGAGTGAGCTCCCTGACATTCGAGACCTGGCCTTTTGCTGTCTGGGTCTGGCCTGTCTCCACGACGTATCTCTGGCCAGAAACCATCTTCTCCTCTTCCTGCAAGTTAGCCACCATCACAAGCAGCAGAGATATGTACTACACTACATAAGTGTTAGCTTTTGGTGAGGGTTGATGTATTCAAACATACATAGCAGATGTAGCTAACAACATGTCTATTCAAAATACTGAACTGCCCAAATGAGATTGTCATGACATTCTGCCAGCCCACCACTATGATAAGTTAGACATGGATTCAGTAATAGTAAGCAGCAGTGATCTGTGTTAGATGATGGTTGATGTGTGTGTGTGTAGGTGAGTCAGGTGGACCACGAGTCAGTGCAGGCCACGGCGGTGAAGGTGGTGTTTGATCTCCTACTACTGTTTGGATTCGAGGCCTTCAGCCTCACCTGTCCGGGCAGCTCCTCCAAGACCAAGACTCCCGACACACAGGACCAGGCTGATGTGAGGCTGTGGAGTTGAGATCTTTAGACAGAGAGTCTTTCAGATATTTGTAGGCCTGCTGAGGGCCCTAGTGGTGTAGTGTAGCAAGGACACTTTGTAGAGGCTTTTATCACACGTGGAGATTGGAAGTGTGGGAGTTAAGGATTGCATAATTATGGATAAGCTGCTGCAGGGACTTGAACGCCGGGTTGGATCGAGCTCTGACTATGGTGTTTGCCTCCGTCTAGGAGACTCTGGTGGCAGATGGTGAGGGTAAAGAGGTGGAGGGTGGGGAGGCGGGTAAGGAGGGAGCAGGGGAGGAGGGAGCAGGGGAGGAGGGTGCAGAGGAGGGAGCAGGTGAGGAGGGAGCAGGGGAGAATGGTGAGACCAAGAAGATAACTCAGAAAATCCTGGCCACCATGGCAGACTTCCTTGACGGAGAGGTACATACTTACAACGTGCTCTATGGTGGAGGGTCACATGATTTGTGTAGCTAAAAAATAAGTCCCACTGTAATACATTTCCCGTCCGAACGAAAAATAATGGATGACTCTCAAATTACCACCATAAGCCAATACTGTGTATTGTAACTGTCTGCAGAGTCCGGTATTGAGAGAGATATCAGGGGAGGGGCTGGCCAAACTGCTGCTGAGCCGCCGAGTCATCAGCCAGAAACTGCTTGCCAGACTCCTCGTTCTGTGGGTAGACCCCTCCACTGACGAAGAGGCCAGACTCCGTGCAGTGCTGGGGAATCTTCTTCCCGGCCTTTGCCTCCTCTGACAGGTATATACTACATCTCCTTGGTCTCTCTGCATGTATGAAGGTTTAAAGAGAGGATCTTGCACTTTTTATCTGTCAAATGTTGTGGGTAGGAGGGATGCATTAGCTAAACGTCAAACTATCTGCAAAAACTATTTTGCATATGGTTATCTGTACGAAAGTTTTAATTTCCTGTTATGTTAATGGACGCCATTGTTTCCCATTGTGAAGGAGCTGTCGAGGGATGGTGGGAGAAGTGTTTCTGCCGGTTCTGGAGGCAATATCAGAGGCCCCTGCCGAGTCTCCTCTGAGAGGCATCGACCTGGATCAGCTGGCAGACTACCTGGTCCACCTCTGTGCCCCTCAGGAGCCAAACGTAGGGGGAGAACCCTGTGATCTAGCCGCTAATTAGCAGGGTTTGTTGCTCGTCCGCAGGAGGACTCTGTGCACGACAGTCTGGCAATAAGTGTGGCTAATGCTGTTCTGTCGGAGCCAGAGAACAGTGTGCTCACTAGGGTCTACTGCCGCTCGCTCACACACATGCAACTCTCCTCCTCCAACAAGGTGGGTGGAGGCACACACCCGTTGTGCTGGTGAGATAATAACCTCACGTCTTGGTGCATTGTACCAAACACCTCTTGTAGGAAATATACATGTCTATTAATCACACGGTAATTGAGAACAAGTGCCAAATAGTCACAGAGTTGCCAATTTTATGGAAACACTGAGGATTTTGCATGTAGCTTAGTGCTGTGAATTAGTGTTAGTATACATTAGATTTGTAGCTATGTTTTTCTGGTCCGTATGGGTTATGTATAATAATATGTCTCTTATTTGTATCTTTAGGCTGAGTTGCTGATTCTGATGGAGCAGATTGAGAGAAACGTGGGTGACAAGAGAAGTCTTAACTACATCAAAAAGGTCGTTCGGTCTCTGAGGAGCAGTGAGGGAGGTGGGGAAGGAGGAGGAGGAGAAGAGAAGGGGGAGGGAGATGAGGGTGAGGAGGTGGAGGAGGCAGGCAATGAGGTGGAGGGAGAAGGGGACAGAGAGGCAGACGATGCAACAGCAGATGGCAAGTTGGAGGAGAAAGAAGAGGAGGAGGAGAGGGAGGAAGTTGGTGATGATACTATAGTAGCTCCTGCCACCACTCCCCCGCGACGTGCTAGTCCTGCCCAACAGACCGCTACCAGAAGCAAGTCAAAGTCTGTAGTTCAAAAATCCACTAGAAAAGGTGAGCACTATCGTACAATGCTTGGATGAGAGTTCAGGATGTCTCTTTCCTCAGCCAAGGCGTCATCGAAGAAAACAGTGAAGAAAAGGAGAAAGAGGACTACCTTCCTGGACAGTAGTGACGAGGACGGCAGCGACAGTTGTGGAGATGTGGAAATGTGAGTGAGTGTCGGTCTTCCCCACTTCAAACTGCTCTCTTTCTCTCTCTCTTGTATTCAGACCTCCTCAGCAGCTCTCATCTTTACCATCAAGAGTCAGGTCTTGCAGGTATATACTCTTCCACAGAACTTGTGCATATTATAGACAGTTCCTTACCCCCACACATCTGAAACAATGAAGATTGGTCTGTTGAGTCCCACTGCTTCAATGTGTTATGCATATACGTCCAGGATTGCAAAAATGTCGGCTCGGAAGCGGATATCAGAATTCAGTGGTGTCACTCCGCGAGGCAGGAAGGGAAAGGAGGAAACGGCGGAGGAGAGTGATGACTCGTTAATTGGGGAGCACTCTCCATTTGTTCGTCAGCCAGTAAAGAGGTGTGGCACTCAGAAATAATGTTACACGTATAATTAATATTGAAATTTTTGTTTTTCGTAGGACTGGTGGTGGCGGTGGGATTCCAATGCTGAACTATGATGATGATGATGCTGATTGATTTATTAGCTGATCTGATTTTGTATTTTCCGCGCGCGCAACAGCAAGAGCACGTGGCCGTCACATGATAATTTTGTACGTACGTTTTATTATCGCGCGCTCTATATGGGCGCTTAAAGTTACGCGCGGCCTTTACTTCAAATCCGCTAATGGTGGAGCCGCTGGTTCGTGATAACGAGCGAGAAGAGATCGGAATGCTGTGATCCTGTCCGAGAAGGAGCGAACAGACCAAACCAATAGCGGAACAGTGAGTGGTAATTGTTATTGAGAGTGTTTCTGACCAGCAGAAGCCTACTATTTGCTTTTAGCTGAAAGTATCCCTTCAGTACACTTTTTTTGGTTCGTATAAATAGTGCCCATGATTGTTCACTCTGTCTGTGTATTCACCCATAGAGACCACCTCCTACTACAGTCAGTATGAGTCACTCGAGATGCAGCAAGTTGCATGCTACGACGCACACCATGGGCCCCACCCCTCCCTCCCTACCGAAACACAGGGTGGGCGACCTCCTCTGGTGCCGCGAGAACAAAAAGCGCTACTCCCTGTGGTGGCCTGCGATGGTCACCTACGAACCTCACCAGGCGATCCTCGTCCGTACTACCCCGCGAGGAATCCACCAGGTCCACGTCCAATATTTCGGGATTTCGGCCGTGCGAGGCTGGGTCTCGCAGCTTCAATACGAGCCACTCGTTGACACTGCCAGCAGAAAACTGCCCACGGTCACTATTGGGAAGAAGATGAAGTGCGAGTTTGAGGTAGCTATTCGGGAGGCTACCGAGGCACTCCGACTGACCCACAAAGAGAGGAAACTAAAGTTCATCTTTAACTTTGATCCGCTACCATCCACCCCTACTACCAAGGTCCTGGTGAAGAGTGAGGGAGCAGAGGAGGGTGGAGGTAGAAGAGGGGAGGGGACGATGTCTGTCAAGGCGGAAGTGGTAGAAGAGGCTAGAGTAAGCCCTGTCAAGAGAGGTGACCTGGAAACAACGCTGGACAAGAGGAGGAAGAACAAGAGGAGAAGAAACAGCGCCAGTTGCTCTCTTTCGACGACGTCATTACGAATGGAAAGAAACGAAGTCCCACTCTCAGTCAGAACTACCTCCAGACGAAGACGTGTGCGAAGCTGCAGTGGTTCGGGCGGAGATGCTGCAAAGAATTTTGTGGTGTCGCTCCCTTTCAATGGGCTGGGGAAACCCTCTGGCTCTGCGCCAAGTTTACTGATCGGCGAAAGTCCTGTCACAATGGACTCGTTTGCAGTAACTGTTGATAAAGTTCTAAACGAGGCGTGTGCTGCAGGAGGAGAGAGAGACAGCAAACGCTTCCCCGAGAAGCCCCCCAATGGAATGGTCGTTTCTCCCCCGGCGCCAATGAGGAGGGGCCCCGGCAGACCGAGGAAAAACTCCACCTCCAAACAAAACTTCCGACACGCTGCTCCTCTCGGGAAGAGGGAAACGAGGGGGAGGAGGGCCGTGGTCCCCGTGGAGTGTGAGGTGTCGTCGGCACCTCCGCCAGTCAAGAGACTGGCTCTGGATCCCGGTTCGGAGAGCGGGAGCGAGATGTCTGGTGTGAGCATAGCATCGGCCATTCTGACCCCTCCCAGCTCCGGGACCGAGGCCCCCGGTGAGGACGACAGGGGGAGTGTGGGGAGAATGGGGCCTGGAGACTCTCATGTGGAGGCAAACGAGAAACCTTTCGGAAGGAGAGGGAGGACGACCAAGTCAGTTTCTGCCAAGAGCAATACAAGAACAGAGTCTTTCGCACCGGAATTTCGCAGTGGGGATTGCGCCATTTGTGATGCACGAGACTCGGGTCTCTTGGTGTGTCAGGGACACTGTCTCCAGGCGTTTCACGTCGACTGCCTGGGGTTAGTAGCACCGCCGAGTTTCCAGTTTGTCTGTGACGAGTGCCAGGCCGTGCCCAGACAGTGCTTCATGTGCTCGGGGTCGACCGGTCCCCTAGATTGCTGCGCCAAGCCGAGGTGTGGAAAGTTCTACCACCGCTCCTGCATTCACGACGACAGGCTGTTTGTGTTCGACGACCTCAAGACAAAGTTCACGTGTCCCCTCCACTGCTGTGCAAAGTGTGTCTGCAGCGACCTCGGGTCGGCCTACACACCGCGAGGGAGCACGCTCGTCCAGTGCGTCAAGTGCCCGCTCGCACTGCACAAGCCGCACTGCCTGGTGGCCGGGTGCAGCCTGATCTCCAGTTCACAAATGATCTGCTACCTCCACATTCGAATCGAGTCAGAACTGAACCTCTACAAACACCTCAACATGGACACCTGTCTGGAGTGTGGGGAGTCCGGGTCGCTGTACTGCTGTGACTTCTGCTCCTCGGCCTACCACCGAGAGTGCATGGAGGAACACCACTTGCCCGTGGAGGAAGGGGAGAGGAGGGAGAGAGGAGCGGAATTATTGTCGACTGAGAAATGGATTTGCCCGGCATGTAGAGACCACGACCTCCCCACCTACAGCTCAGTGGTACTGTGCAAGTTTGGCATTTGGAGGTGACCAATTAGCACCTTACCTCTTCTCTCCCACACACACACTCTCCCTCTCCTCCACCTGCATGTGTAAAAGTAGCCAAAAAATGTTGCCAGATTCTTGATTAGCTCCGCATTTCTTCCATTGGCTCACCTCCATTGTTACATACATAAGTACCCTAGAAACAGTAACACACACACACACTGCGTACGTTTATGTTGGTGCCTAGTTGTATGTTGGTATACACGTTGATGTACTGTACATTATGCAGGTGGTGGCCGGGGCTTGTGGTTCCGATGGACGATGTACCAGACAACATCGTGAGGAAACGGCCCGGAGAGGGCATGTTTGTTGTCAGGTATGCTCATAATGCTCCCACACTACGTGAATTGCCATGTATGGCATGTCAACTAGTTGTACCTGACAGACACCATGTCTCATACCATACTGAGTACTACTGTACTGTAAGAGCCGAGTTTACTGCTCTCTTTACACAATGCAAAGGTTCTGTGGGACTAACGACTACTGCTGGATCCACCACGGACGGACGCTCTCCCTATCCCTGGAGCCCGGAGCCGAGCCTGCCAAGGAGGTCAACAAGATGTGTAGAAACCACGGGAAGAAGCACGCTCACACGGACAAGGTCTTCAAGAGAGGTGGGTGGGAGATGAGTTGCTGCAGTTGTCTGATCACTCACACTGTGACTGACCACAAGAAAGTGCTGTTCCAGTTGGAGTGTAGTGGGAGTGTATATAGCAATACTGCTGGCCACTGTGTAGCACTAAAACAACACTCGGCATAATTGCATAGATACACTTACGCACTTTGAAATCGCCCAGTACACTAATTATGGAATGTGGACACTATTAGCCCATTGATACTACGCATGCGTCAGTACAGTTCTCTATCTCTCCTGTCCTCCAGCTTGTCAGGAGGCGATGGATCTGTACATGGAGCAGATGAGAGTGCAGGAGAAGAGCAAACCTCTGCCCAAACAGGAGAGCAAGGCCTACACCAAAATCAAGGTTTGCTCCGATGTCCACCTCCTGTATGCCGTAAACCGTAAAGCAGAAACAGTAAAAAGTACGTTCCTGACACACCTTACCTCACTCACCCCCTCTCAGATACTCTCACACACGACTCATGCGCTTCGTGGTTCAAACCTTTTTTATCTTGATCACACTGTTTATCACTGCAGCAATATCCTTCGCATTAAAACACTATGTTCTTGTTCTCAATCTTTTTGCCTGATGTCCATAGATCAACAAGTACCTTGTGCCGCGGCCCACGATATCGGACGATGACCTCCACTCCCTCCCCTGCCAGTGCACCCCAGAGAGCCCCTGTGATGACGACTCAATCTGTGTCAATCGGGCCATCCACGTGGAGTGCGACCCCAAGACCTGCCCCGTGGGTCTCTTCTGCCACAACCAGAAGATGCGGCGCTTCCAGTACGCCAACGCCACCCCCTTCTACACGGGGGGCAGGGGGTGGGGCCTGCGGGCGGCCAGCGACATCCGGGAGGGAGATTTCGTTGTGGAGTATGTCGGAGAGGTCCTGGATATGGAGATGTGTCGGGAGCGATTGCGCAAGGCACACGAGACGCAGACCCAGCACTTCTACATGCTGACGCTGGACAGCAGGAACGGGCTGGTCATCGACGCCAAGGAGAAATCGAACCACGCTCGCTTCATCAACCACAGCTGTGATCCAAACTGCGAGACGCAGAAGTGGACGGTCGGGCACGAGAGTAGAGTGGGGATCTTTGCCAAGGAGGACATCAAAGCCGGAACCGAGCTAACGTTTGACTACCAGCTGGACTCTCTTGGGAACGAGAAGAAGGAGTGCCTCTGCGGGAGCCGTAATTGCAGCGGGTTCATCGGGGTGAGGTCAAAGGTCGAGCCGAAACCAAAACCAAAGGTGAAGAAGAAGCCGAAGCCGCCAGCTCCACAAAAGCCCCGCCTCCCTCCTCCCAGTGCCCCCTCCGTCGAGGAGACCCACGATAACGATTGTTTCTTATGTGGCGACGGAGGAGACTTGCTCTGCTGCGATTTTGGCAAGTGTCGCAAGGTCTACCATCTCCACTGCATCGGTAGGAAGCTCATCCCACCGGAGCAGTGGGTGTGCCCCCGTCATTACTGCACCGTCTGCAGCAAGAGGGCGTTTGTCTTCTGCACCTCGTGTCCTATATCCTACTGCGGAAAACACAGACGCAACAGGTTTGTCGAGGTGAATGGTGAGCGGAAGTGTGAGACGTGTTGCGGCGGTGTCTCGGACTCACCTGATCTGGGAGAAGAAGAAGAAGAAGAAGAAGAGACAAGCAAGACGGTCTCCATTCCATTGACTAGTACAAGTATTGTCTGTGGAGCTTCCAAACCAGCTGCTGCGTCTCTACCTACAAAAGTCCCCTCGATACCCCCTCCTCCTCTGCCTCTCTCATTACCCACCCTCCCTTCGCCTCCTCTCCCTCCTCCTCTGCCTCCCGCTGCACATATTCCCTCCATTTCCCCTCTCTCCTCTCTCACCCCACTGCACCACCACACCCTCCCCTCCCTCCCGGTCCTCACGCACGCTCTCTCCCGGCACCCCCTCCACCCCCTCTCCCACCAGCCAGCAATTCAGCTCCTCATGCCTCCCTCCAATCATTTCTTCTACTTCAACTCGCCCCAGCCTTTCCTCGGTTCTCCTCCCTCCTCCCTCGTCTACCCTTCAACTTATCACCACTGACCTGTTCTCGCATCCAGCCCTCTTTGTATATTACTAAAGATGCCCATTTTCCCTTCAGCTGTCTGTTATCATATCATGCTTTGCCCATTAGCACACTAACTCTCTTTTATCTAATTTATAACTGTAGATATTCTCTTTTATTTGGGCTCGTTGAACTAAACGTCCAGTTCATCTAGAGCTATATTATAGTTATTACTTGTTATGTTTTTATAATCAGTAATCATAATAATTATATCAGTGTAAATACTTTATTTTTTGCCAACTCTGAACACAATACCATAAAACATAGTGATATTAAATAGAAGAGCAGTTGAAGTGAAGTGGTGCTTTAAAAGACGAGAAATAGTGGGTGAAGTGGTGCTGAAATAGAAGAGTGGTGGTGATCTTTAGTAAGTGATTTTGTGGCCTTTACAAGTGCAGTTGAGGTGCCAATATTACAATAAACCGCCTTTATTTATGCGTCACTGTCATTGTAGAATAGCCTGTGGGGATTTTGGAAATATAAAAGATTAATAATATATACTAAGCCTGCCACATGCAGTTGCCTTACTTGAGCATGTGGTCGACGACATGTGACATCGTTTGGAGATCGTAGTGTGTGACGCCGGTCAGCTTGTGGTTCCAGGCAGTGGGCAGCCCGAGGCAGATCCGAGCTGCACACAGAGCCGCAGCAGCAGTCAGCGAGCTCGGATACTGAAGAAACAGTGTCTCTGAAATGAGACACACAGACAGAGAGAGTGATTCATCACAATATGCATGCACAATTCGAAAACATATCGCAAATTGTAGTGTGCTTTATGGATTATCAGATAAGAATACGTGTTTCATGTTTTTGACTACAACATCGTTACAAGAAAACAAACTTCTCCTAGACAACAGACAATCGTACATGTACATGTAACAGCTACAGACAACTGTACATGTAGCCTATGTACATGTTTGCTCACAGCGTGCCAATTTGCAACATGGCATGTACCCATCAATGGAGGTTATCCACACTTACCTCTGAGTGAGGCTTCCAAGAAGCAAGATGTGAGTCTGTCCATCTGAGCCTTCATTTCACTTCTCTCCTGCTGACTTAACGGGGAACCAGAGATCACCACCGGGTTGCAGGTTTCTTCCTCTGTCATCTCGGTGCCCTCGGTGCTCAGGAAGTACTCGGCAAAGTGGACGGCAGTGGGATAAGACACGCTCCAGTCAAAGAACTTGAGCAGGTAGAGCTCCATTTTTAGGAATTCCTGCTTGGTGTAATGATCTGGGTCCTCCCCGCACTGGTGTGCCATCGTCTGCAACTGCTCCATGCATAGCATGTTCTCCTCATGCTCTTCAAACTTGGCTGCATGCACAACAAATTGCATGGAGAGAGGTGTTATACTAGAGTATGGCAATAGCTTACCAGACACCAGTAGAGAGGCCAGTGCGACCAGCTTGAGCCTGTAGTCCATGACAATGTGCTTGTCCATGAAGTGGTCCACTAAGAGCATGGCAAGGAACCTCGTGTTGCGCGTCAAGTGAAGTATATCGCACGCTCCGTGCAAGAAGTCCGCTATGAAGGTCCTGTGCGTTTTTTGAAAGAACAACAGTCTGTCAACCAGCTGTATAGCTACCTGTGCAAACGTACCTTTTGTGCAGCTGAGGGGATGCTAGCTGGACGGGGGGCAGGGCTGCTTCTCGTTGCCGCATGGTGTTGTGGATGCACTCGGCGAGTGCAGCGGAGGGTCGGCCGAGCTGCTCCGCGTTGCTCGGCGGAGGGGACGACGGCTCGGCACGCGTAGCGACAGCACCCAGTGCAGCGCCGCTCGGTGGAGACGACCAAGTTCCTCGGACGTCTGCTGCAGCCCCGACAGTTGTGGTGGAGCCGGAGCTGCTGTGGAGGGAATGCTCCGAGGAGCAGAGGTCCTGCGAGAGAGCCGAGTGGAAGGCTCCCGGAGAAACCGAGACCGTCGTGGTGGGGCCTGCTGCTGCGACGCTGAGTTTGGCTCGGAGAGACTCGGGTATCATGAGAAGGTCAGCGACACTGGACGGAGCCAGCGCTGGGTTGTAGCACTCCACCACACACGCCATGTCACAAAGAGAGGTCTTCACAGCTGAACGTTCGAGGAAAAAATTGAAGAAAAAGACGCTTCAAAACAGTAGCTAAAACAAAGATCGCGAGAGACTGACTGCCGGTTCGCGTGCGCAGGTCTCTTTATACCCAGAGACAAGAATCCTATATACACGCCACTAACATGTGTGGAAAAATTATAATGCGGTTGATTGCTGAATGCACGTATAATAATGAGGACATGATGTAGCTAGCATTTTCTCTGCTGTTTCTTCCCTCTGCTTTTCCGTGCCTCCTGCAGCCGAAGGTGGCTGGCGATGTAGGCATCCTGCTGGGCCTGTACTTGAACCTCCATCATCTCCTGACGATAACTCTCTTCCACTCCCTTCAGTCGAATCTGCAACTTCTCTATCACCTGCTCCTTGGAGCCAAGTTCCTCATCTTTCTGAGCACACAGAGCCTCCAACACTGCTCCACCCCAACAGGTCATTGACTGATAAACAATGCTGCTCTTTTTCTGTTTACCTGAGCATTTTGCCAACAGATCCTCAGCCTTGGAAGAATCTCTTAGAGCTTGCAATTTGAGAAGTCCAAAGCTATTGCAAGGTAAAAATTTAATCAGTACAGATTACAGCAACTCCTCACGCATTCTCAAACGTTGTCTTTTCTCTGCTGAGCTGTCTTCTGAGAATGGCGAGCTCAGACTCTGCAAGTCTGGCCCTCTCCCTTTCTCCCTCCAGCTCTCTCCTCGTCTGCTGGTGATCAGCCTTCTCACACTACAGTAGTTGACATACCAGACCTTGGATATCCATGCCTACAGTCAGTATACCTCAAGTTCTTGCTCTAGGGACTGAAAATCTTCGTGAGGTACCGCATGCTCTCTTGTAGCCTGTAGCTGTGTGTATGAAACATGGATGCTTTGTCGGGTAGCTGCATCGGATTTACTTTATTCTTCAATATGTTGCATGCTTCCTCTTGAATCCGTAAGATGTCTCCGCATTGCTGCAGAGCAGCGATGTTTGAATCCACCGCCGACGACATTTTCTCCAGCAAGTGCGCACCAAAACAATGGTGGTCGGCGCGCGCACTCACGTACCGAGGCCACGCCCATCGGCTTCTGTAAGCCACGCCTACGTAGTAAGTGTGAAGAAGGCGATGAGTTCCCAGGTTCTCAGCGTAAGCGACGAGGCGGGAGAGGAGGGAAAAGGAGGAGGAAAGGATGCGAAAAAGACACAAGAAAACGAGGAGGTGCGGGAATACACGGAGAACGGCGTGATTGCGGCAGAAGAAGACGGGAGGGGGAGAGAGCGAAAGCGAGTTGGACGGCGAAGAAGAGCTTTTGTACGACACATCCAGCCACGAGCAGCTAGAGAGTAGCTCCGGGAGTGGAGGTAGCGAGATTCCGTGGGAAGAAAGGTTTGCTTATCATCATTACAGCTTGCTGCACACCATTAGCTGTAGTTCATCTGACAGATACAGGTATGTCAGAGAACAGTTGGAGCAGGTAAAAGCAGAGAGAGATGTCTTGAAGCAGCAACTATCTTCTAATCCTAATGCTCAAAAGGTACGTAGCACTGATGACTTGTGCGTCACCAACAAATGGAGGGAAATAAAACCACTAAAAACAAACACTGTTGCAAATTAATGTCTCTTCATCTAGGAGCAGCCCTATCAAGTCATTGCCAAGAAGGTCAGCTAGTGCCTGAATGGGTGCATGTCCCCTCCCTCTCATTCAGCTGATAATGAACCACTGACTGCGGTGTGTGTGTGTTTTTAGCTGGAGGCCAAGTGTTTCAGCCAGCAGGAGCAGTTGGACTCTCTCCAGGAACAACTGGAGACAGAGACAGAACAGGCAGAGGCAAAGAGGGCAGGGCTGGAGAAAGAACTGGCTCTTAGAGTCGATCAGGTCAGGGGCTACCCCTCTCCCCTTTGAACAGAGCTCTGAGAGTCCATTGAAAGAGAAAGTCAGGAAGATTACAAACTATACACAAATACCCCCTTTGTGAATATTAAAATTGGGTGGTGGTGGCTATGTGTATCTAGCTATATACCCTAACTTGGAGTTTTGTCTGTGTTGGTGTGTGTCCCCAGGTGACCACGATGTATGAGAATGTCCAGAGAGAGAAAGACTCACTGGTGGGGAAGGTGGCGTCAGTCGAGGCGGAGGCAAAGTCGCTCAGGGAGGAGCTAGCCTCCAGTCAGGAGTCCTGTGGTGCAGCAGTGAAAGTAAGCTCAGCTCAAGTGTACAGCAATGTTCTGAGACTCACACTTCCACTGTGTTGTGATGTTATAGGAGAGCGAGAGGCTGCAATCAGTGGTAAAGAAACAGAAGACTGAGCTGGCAAAACTGCAAGCTACCTCACAACAACAGGTCAGCTATATAATATACCACAGCATTCTGTATGTAGCTCGGCAATTGTTTGTTGACCAGGAGTCTAAACTGGGTGAGCAGAGCAAGGAGGTGGCCAGACTGAAAGAAGAGGTGTCCTCTGTCAATATGAAAGTCCGCTGGGGACAGAACAAGCTCAAGGCTGAGACCGATGCTCACAAGGTGGGCACCATAACACCAGAGTATCAGGGTAATGCAGTTCTGGGGACTGGTGTTGGTGCAGGAAACAAAGGTGCAGTTGACCGCTACTACCAAGAGGTTGAACCAGGCACGGGAGGAAGGAGAACAGATTCGGTCGGATCTCAAGACCATGATTACTCAGTACCAGGTGAGTCTCCCCCTCACACTGTATGGTGGTGGTGATGTGTGTACATACGCAGGAGAGTGAGGAGATGAGGTCCAACTCTCTGGACGTGAAGCTGAGGGAGACAGAGAAGGAGCTGAAGGCCCACGAACAGGAGATTGCCGACCAGCAGGAGCTCCACACACTCACTGTTAAAGAACTTGAGCTTGCCAAGGCCGCACACAGCATCGCAGTCACCGAATGTCAGCAACTCAAGACCAAGGTCTCTTTCTCCCTCCGTGCCTTCCTTACTCCCTCGTACTCCCTGCCTTCTTCCATCCCTTCCTCCAGATGTCAGAACAGAGTGTTCATCTGGCAGAAGTCCGGAGCGAGCTTGACGAACTGAGGTCAGAGGTCAAAGTTTTAAAAGAAGCAAAGAGTAAACTGACCTCTGAACTCTCCAACCTGCAGCAGATCAATCAATCCATGGAAGGGTCAGTTGTCAGTGAGCACACTCTTGACATTTCTTCAACTGGCTGTATGGTGTGTGTGTAGGGAGAAGCAGAAGTTGTCGACACTGAAAGAGACGTACACCCAGCTGCAGCGGTCCTACCAGCACCTGGAAAAGGACCTTGCCCGGAGGAAGGACAGGGAGGAGGAGCTACTCTCACTCACTGAGAAACTCTCCTCGGCCAATGCCCAGCTCCAGGCAGCCCGACCTCTTGGGAGACAAAGGTGAGGGGAGGGGAGGAGGAGGAGGAGAAAGTTGTGGTGTTCACAGCTCAGCATGTTGTGTGTCTGGTGCAGGAGGTGTCCATGACAGAGGAGGTGACAGCTCAGAGGGCCTCGCTGTCACAGGCGCTAGAGGCCAGGAGGAAGGCAGAGGGAGAGCTGTCTGAGTTGCGGGAGGACAGCTCCTCTCAGATAGCCCATCTCGTGGAGTCCCTGGAACAGAAATCAAAAGCAGGTGCAGAGATAAAGTTCTGTCACTGTGTTAACTGTTATTGGCACCAGTTCCCCATTTCTATGGGAATAAAATGTCTAGATGTAGTTTGTAACGCCTGATACTGACACATGCAGCAGCTTGCACTAAAGCACTGTGATCCCTATTATAAGTGTGTTCTGGGCGGTGTTTACAGTGGAGCAGCTGACAATGTCACTGGAAGACGAGAGAGAGGAGATAAAGGCATTGAAGAGGAAGCACACTAGCAGCACCAAAGACCTTCAGAGACAGATCGCCCACTGCAAGAGGTCTGATCTCAACACTCTGTCTTTGTTCCCCTCGCCATCCTTTGTTCTACTCTGTCTCCCCCACCTTTGTCTACATTCTGTGGTGTGTGCTGTGTCACTGTGTGGTTTCCCCTGCCTGGTGTATGAACAGGAGAATGGAGCACCTCGAGAGCCAGGTCCCGCCTGATCGCGAACCTCCAGCCACCCTACCCATCACTGAGGGCTCCAGGGCCTCTTCGCACTCCTCCATCGACGCCCTCCCTCCCTCCACACTCCTCACACATCACCATCCGCACAGAGCATCCTCCTCCCCTCCAGAAGATGGAGAGGTAACGGGATTAATGGCGAGTGAAATGAGCCAGTCTAGTTGGCTGAATTGTGCGAAATGTTTCATTTGACAGGTACTGAAATGATACATGTGAAATTCCACACTCAGTTCACCTGCCAAGCCAATAAGCATTGGTGTGGTCATGGGTGCCTAGTGCAAGTATATAGTAGGGTGCATGACGTAGCATGTAATCCATGATTGTGAAAGAACTCCAGACTGAATACTTGAGATGTACGAACTACAATACTACATCCTCTAAGAGGGGCTTGGCGTAATTTTTCTCCTCTCTTATATCAGTTGTCAGTGCAGCATTCTGAGCGAGCCTTATCCCCTGGGGGTGGGAGCGGGGGAGGGTTAATGTTCCAGGGGGTCCTGGACCAGGAGAAGAGGTTGCTGGTGGAGAAGATATGCTCCCTCAAGAGAGACATGGCCCGCTGCGAGGAGAGAGTCGAGTTCTTTGAGTCCCACTCACACCAACTCACTGAGGACATCCAGAGGAAGTCAAAGTCAGTTGTTTGTTTTTCAGTGCACTAAAACAGTGTACATTGGCACTAGGACTCTCTGTACACTATAGTGTTTGTAAGAGGTGTCCTTCACGGTGTTATCAACTGCCACACACAGGATCATCCAGGATTTCATAATGCGTGAGCAGACGGGTGCACTGGCCCCGCCATCCATTGACGAGCACAAGGTCAGGCACTCTCGTCGACACGGGATCATGGCCTCCGTCTTCTCGGGGGCACGCCCCCACAACAGTGATGTGAACCTTGACCTCTCGGTGGAGATGAACCGCAAGATGCAGTCGGTGCTGGAGGACACTCTGCTCAAGAACATCACTCTCAAGGTGAGGAACCATTACGAGGGGGCTGTACGTTATAAGGAGAATTTGCAGAGAAAAAATGTCGGTTGCTTCTCTCAGTATTACGCCTTACACGCAGCAACACAAAGTTAATGTGTCTTGTGTTCTGTCTACACACACACACACAGGAGAGTATCGACACTCTGGGCCAGGAGATACAGAGACTGTCCTCTCAACTGCAGGCCTATGAGACAGCCTCCAGATAGCACTAGCCCCCCTCTGCCCGTTATTATCATCCGCAGCGACTCTATTCAAATCATTCATATCACCTCTCACTTCTTCAAATACATAATTATTGGATAAATATAATGTTTTTTTATTGTGGTGTGAACTTACATAATAATATATAGACTGGGAGTGAGATGAAATGATAATATTATTCTGCTAGCTGTCCCATCTAGTTTTGCCAGTGTCTGTAGAGCGGCGCTGTCTGTTTCCCTCGGAGTTCATGTTGAGGAAGAGGAGGTAGGCCGTGCAGCCAGCCATGCACACGGCTCCCAGCACCATCACACTCTTTCTCTGAAGCCATAAACCAATACATCTAACAGATAACCAGTACGTATGTACCGACTTACGGGCCGAGCAAAGAGCTCGAAGTTGACGGCTCTGAACACTCCAGTAGTTCTTACTCCTGCAATTCCTCGGCCTGGCTCTGGTTCAGGTTTTTGCTGCTGGGACGACATTACGGTACAGGTAGTACGTAAGGGGGCGGGGGCTGCAGTTTCACCTAACTGAGCATGCGCAAATGCCACCCTCTACTGAGCATGCGCATACGGCGCACGCAGCATAGCAACGTTTTTCCACGACACCGCAGAGGAGGAAATGCAACATTTCATCTTTGTTTACCTGCTCTCTGTACTAATTACCACCGTATCTTGCACGAAAGGTAGGCTCTTGTGCATAAGCCTGCATAAGTAAAGTAGTGAATGTATGGCACCAGGAGGCAGTCAGGAGTTGAGTCGACCAGACTGCCTGAGAGTAGATAGAGTGGAGCCTACAGCAGCAGTTATCTACTGGAAACCCCAGACATCCTCCCAGAGACTACACCACATTGTGAGGATCTGATCAGTAGTAGTCGTCTGTGTCTGAAACCTCCCACACACACAGGTTCTCTGCTCTGGAGCGTACTACAAGACACTGGTCAATGCTAGCTGGGACCCGGCTGCAGATTTCAAGACATACTACGTCCCTTCCGAAGTTCACCAGTTGACTCTCACCAATCTCAAACACAATGCCAACTACTCTTGCACAATTGAGACCGAGAGAGCCGGTCCGGGAAGACCCTGTCATTTCTCCACTAATAGACATAGTGGCTATGTTGCTGCAAATCAAGGCTCTGACGAACTGTCCAATTTCAGGGCCAAATTCAATCACATGTTGCACACTGTCCTACTGGGTGGAGTGCTGCCCATGCTGATCATCGGAGGCTGTGCGGGCACCATTTACCTCTACATGAGGTACACGAGCTTCCGTCAGAAAGCAAGGCATTTGCGGCAGTACCAGAGGTATTACTGACTTGTGTTTAGCGTGTGTGTCTTATTCCAACGTGGCATTTCACAGAGTGCCAACATTTGAAGTACCTGGTGGACATCCAGGAGGCCAAGCATCACACAGTGTTCCTCCATCTCCTTACAATAGAGGTGGCATCCCACCACATCCATACAGCACCCTGCCTCCATCTCCTTACAATAGAGGTGGCACCCCACCACATCCATACAGCAACCTGCCTCCATCTCCTTACAACTCTCTGCCTCCATCTCCTTACAACTCTCTGCCTCCATCTCCTTACAATAGAGGTGCCATCCCACCACATCCATACAGCACCCTGCCTCCATCTCCTTACAACTCTCTGCCTCCATCTCCTTACAATACAATACCTCCGTCTCCAGTAACACCAACTATACTCCCATCTCCACACAAAGCTATGGCCCCGTCATCATTATGCAACACTAAGACTCCATCTCCTCATTGTCCATATGCCACATCCACTACCAAAAGATCTCCCTACCAAACCATACCTGAAGTGCAGCCGTTACGGTATAACATGACTTCCATTCCACAACCTTCGCCTGGCGGTGTGTATGGTATGGTCACCAGCCACACTGTTACCCCAGCAACTCCTCGGCCAACTGAATCAGAGACAGTGGCAGCCACATCTTCCTACTTCTCTGCAGCTGACGAAGAAGAAGTAAGTCACATAGCAGAACTCGTGTAAATCAAACACCATTACTCAGGTATGGGAGACAATAGAGAGAGATATGAGCCACGAGTTTATGAGCAGAGGCATTGTATTCCAACCTCCTACCCCTCTTGCTCCTCCTCCACCCTCCACCCCCTCCACGAACGTCATCACAAGTCCTCCTTCACTAATGTGATCATCATCGTCAAGCCGGGAATTGCGCATGCGCTTATTAGCGAGACCACCCACGTTTGATTAAGCACAGGCATTCAGCTACACCCCTTTTCTAGCTTGAGGTCAGCTGTGGAGCTAAGGCAGCCTGAAAAGATGAACACCGCACTGCTGGCGTGTACTGTGGGAGACGCTGCCTGGCTGAAGAGGTGTATGTCGTCTCGCTTCGACCCGTCCACCACTGACAAAGAAGTAAACTCGGTTTTCGGGGAACTTTTGCCTGAGCGATGATACCCAACTTGTCACTGCATGCAGGGACTTACCTGCCTGCACCTGGCAGCCAAGAACGGGCACGTTGACTGCCTGAGGTACCTGCTCGACAGTTGTAGGTGTGACGTGGACGAGGCGGAGACCACCTCAGGCCGCACTGCTCTCCACTTCTCCGTATCCCACAGACGCAGCCCGCAAACGAGCCTGCAAGTCGCGAAGCTGCTCCTAGAGCGAAGAGCAGACCCAAACAGGTCTCGATCTAAAAGACGCATGATAGCATACGAAATATTTCCCTGTGATCTACAGGCAGAGTGAGGAAGGCTGGACGTCCCTTCACGTGGCGGCTAGTAACGGCCACGCAAGGTGTCTGAAAAGACTACTAGAACACGGAGCAGACATACATCTATCAGTAAGTCCCAGCATATCAGAAATAATAGTGAAGTTCAACCGGTTTTTATGTAATGAAGGATAGTCAGGGGCGCACGGCAAGTGATATTGCTACACTTCATGGTCATTTTGAGTGTGCCCGCTTGCTGCGCTCCCTGCACTGGGCAAGGAGAAAAGACAGACAACTCACATCAGAACTACAAGAGAAGACAGAGGAAAAGAGACGACAACACGAGAGAGCACTCATTGAGTCTCGACTGAAGAAAGAGGCGGCAGACAGGGCCTACCAGCTGTGGGGCCAGAATAAGTCCAAGATGACAGTAGAGCCGCCAGCTGCCTGTAGAGAGAGACAGGAACTGAGGAGCCCTCGCTCTTGTTCCTCTTGTAACACTAGCAGAACCTCATCAGGGAGGCAGTCGGCCTCTCGCGCGAAGTTGACAGCTCCCATTAGTGTGACTATGGACCAGGCCAAGAGGAACATTGAATGCACCGGGAGACCTGCCAAACTACATCCATACTCCAACTATCCTCCGCGAAAGCAGCGCAGACCATCTTCCAAAAAGGCATCAGTCAGATCTGGGCGTAGTTCTAGGGCTAGTAACACAACCTCATCGCCTTCTCCTGCCCCTTTGATAATTACCAGTGATACGAGGATCCAGGAACAAGATGGGAATGAAATAGCAACAGCTGAACCACAAAGAGTTGCTGAAGACAGAAACCAGGAGAATTCTTCAGACAGTGGCGAGGAGCAGTGTGATGTTACTGAACACCGACCGAGTGAGCTAAATATCGGTCTACTGAAGAATTCTTCGGAACCTCTCGTTCCAGAAACTGAGTCAGACGAAACTGCAGATGATGTCGAAGTTCAATTCCTCATCGGTGGAGTAGGCGAAGACGACGAGGGAGAGACAGAGGCGGGAATAGAGTACGAAGAAGGAGTTGACGAAATAGCATTCCACGATGTGGGAAGAGCAAACTCTCTCTCCTTACCTGGGGCCCTCACCAAGAACAGAAGTGTGGCGGAAGTGATGAAGCTACTGAGACACCTGGGGAGCAGTGGGAGTGGGTCGCAAACCTCTCGATACACCAGACGGCTTTCGTTCTCCTGTGGGTTACAGCGACGCTTCAGTCTGGGGGCCATCCCCGAGGGTCAGATGGTGACAAACTACAGCAATGAGAGTGTGGTGAGTCTGGAGGAGAAGAGCTCTTGGTTGAGACTCCCAGACATCAGGAGGTCTGGAATCTGCCAGGAGGGAGATGAGGGAGGAAGAGGAGATGCTAAAGATGATATAGATAGACGACAGGTTTTGGGGGAAAGCAGTGTCTCTGATTCCTCCCAGGCAGGGGCGGAGAGGGAGGGATACAATGATGACAGAGCTCAGACGGAGAGAAAGACACTCAAGATCGTCAATTTGTTATGGGACGCCTCATCCAGTACTGTACAGACTAGTATAACAGAGTCTCCAATGACTCCTCTCAACCACACGTTGCAGTCTGTGATCCCTCACCCCCGACCAACTTCCCCTCACACTCCCCCCTCCCCCATCTCATCCTCACATCACTCCTCCCCCACACCAGTCCACACACCACCAAATTCGAGTGGAACATCAGTAACAAGACCAGTTCTGCTGCGATCGAACTCAAGCCATTTCCCTGCCTTTTCTTTCTGCAGTGAACTGGAAGACCTCCAAGAGGCAGAGAGCAGTCCCAATATTATAGCCTCACCAAGAGGGGACTCAGATACCTCTCATGGTCCACACACCCTTGATCAACCCTCGCTCCCAGCACACTCTCTCTTTGGGAGCCTCATGGGTGGGATTGCCTCAAAGTCAATGGTGTCTCTAGAAGCCACAAACTCAGCTCACCACGAATCTGGCCAGTCAGTGTCCCTGCAGTTGTGTCAACGTCGAGCCAAGTCAGCCCCTAACATCCTCAACTTCCAGAAGAATGAAGAGAAGAACCTCTCGAACCATGAGAGCACATTTGAACAATAGCAGTCATCATCATTCAGTGTGTATGTTTTGTGGAAATTCATTACATTCCTGGAACATGCCATGCTCCACCCCTTTAAGCTGCTTGGTAAACATGTGGTGGTGGTGGTCTTTTGCTGCTCTGCTGCTCTCCTTGGAGACTAGGCTCTCAGCTGCAAAACCTCCCAACATCTTGTTCATCCTCTCAGGTTGCTTACTGTTAGCTAACTGGGTCAGTGCTCACTCTTTAGTTTTCTATTCTCTACTCCCCCTCAAGATGATCTGGGCTATGGGGACTTGGAGATGTACCCCAACCCACACAGTCCTCACGGCAGGATCTCCACTCCATACATTAAGTGTATGCGTAGTCTGTCGCTAGCACACACACACACGCACATCTCTCTTCTGTCGTCACAGCCCTAGCCAGTCAAGGAATGACATTCACTGAGGCCTATGCTGGAGCACCAGTCTGTGCACCTTCCAGATGTGCCCTGGTGAGTGGAGCCTCACTCAGCAATGCTAACGACCGGGTGAGCTCTCATTCATTACTGCTACAGATGACAGGGAGACATACTGGCCACTGCACTGTTCGGCAGAACGGCCAAGTTCTGGCAGACTCAGACGTCACCATCGCTAGTGTGCTACAGAAAGCAGGCTACCACACCGGTCTCATTGGAAAATGGGGACTAGGCAAATTTCACTTACTCTCTATGTGATAGCTCTCTACTATACCTGTGTTTATACATGGCAGGCTCTACCAACTACCCTCCGGCCACCAATATTCCAAATCCAGAGGGATTTGACTTATTTCTAGGCTACAATAGTCAAGAGAATGCCCACAACTACTACCCTTACACTCTCTTCAGAAACAAAGTATACTCTGACTATGTAATTCAACACTAGGCTAGCATATTTTCTTTCTTTCCAAGAGCCAGATCTTCTTTCCCGATAACGAGAATGCCTCCACAGAGAACTGTGGACATCCCCTCACACAGAACTGTACATGGGCAGAGGGTAGGAGAGGCACAGTGGCTGACTAATGCAACAACTATTGTCTCATTTTCATTCAGATGTGTTTGTTAACACCACCACTGAGTTTCTGTCCAATTTGTCCAAGTCTGAGAGTGCGTTCTTCCTGTTCCTATCTTTCACCTCTCCACATGCTGGGGGGATTGGAATCGTGAGTATGATTAACAATAGCCACCCGCTATAATATTAATATTGATCTTCTTCTGCACTTTCAATCCTCTAGAATGCTGAGACTGGTATTCCTGCACCATACGATACTCCACAGTATGCCAACCAGTCATGGCCAAAGGTCAGTCAGAGAATACCCGCGCTTGCACTGATGGTATAGTAGTGAATGGTTGCATGCATAATGTAATCCATAGGTTGAAAGGGACTTTGCCTCGGTGATCACGCTGCAAGATCAACAAGTGGTGGGCAAAGGAATATCATTCTCTCTGTCCAGCAGTTACGACTCACAAATTCTAACAGGGACAGATTGTGAAGGAGCTGGACAGCCTTGGCCTAGGCAATGATACGGTCTGTAGAAACACCTCAGGACTTGGTTTCATTGCCACTCTCTTCCACAGGTTGTGTTCTTTGCCAGTGACAATGGAGCCCATAATGAAGGGTGAGTGAGACCAATGAATGGAATTCTATATAGCTACAAACTCATACTCTGTTGCAGGGGTCACAGTTACCAGTTCTTTGAGAGCTCGGGTCCTCTGCGGGGTTACAAGAGAAGTCTCCACGAGGGAGGAGTGAGGTCACCCCTCATCGTTAGATGGGTATGTGAGCCAGTGTATTGCAGCTACCACACTGACATGGTCTATTGTGAGACTGCAGCCTGGAGTAGTGAAACCAGGAGTTGTGGTCCAGCAACAGTGGGGCTTCTGGGATTTCTTGGCCACCGCTGTAAGTTATAGGGTGTCGAGGTAGATGTATACCATGGTCTCTCTCTCTCTCTCTCCAGGCAGATATAGCTGGCGTACCGCTGAGCTCTCTGCCTGTACTGCCCACCCTACAGGGCAATTCCCAGGACCAACCAGGTTCCTACCTCTATCCGTCTTTTAGCTCTCCATAGAGAATGACTCTTTACAGGTATATCTATCACGAATTCTGCTACCCAAACGAAGACAAGTCGGGCTGGGGGCAAGCTGTCAGATTCATGAACTGGAAAGCCGTGAGGCAAGTAACTTTCAGTCATTTCAACATTAGCTACACCTCATTCGGCTGTCCAGGTATAATTTCTCGGCGGTGGTGGCGCTGTATGATCTAGTCAATGATGTTGGAGAGACGACAGACGTGTCGGGAGACAGTCCTGACGTGGTGAGACTTGCAGTGCAGTACATGGACGACGCCCACAGTTCAGGCCCCAAGTGCGGATACCTCCCACCTCACCCCAACAACTAACATGGAATCCCGAGAACATGTGTAGTTAGTGCTACTACGTCGTTACATGCACTGTGAAGGGTTTTGTCAATTAATGTGCCTTCTGTCACATCTTATGGTGGGTTCTGTGCCTTAAACGTGTAGCTACAAATCCAGCAAGGACGTTTAAATCTGTCTGCTATATACAATTCCACATAATAATAGACAAGGACGAGGAGGTTCATGTACACATGATGCTAGCTACAGTGTAGAGCAACTATTAGAGTGTGTCAGTGGAACTTGAGAGCCCAGCCCCACTGGAGTGTGGAGTCCAGAGGGAGAGACGGGAGCTTGACGAGGATGGTGGGGGAAGTGACTTCCCACTTGAGTGGAGTGGGGTACCCCAGGAGGGTCACAGTCGAGTTTGGAGCGGGGTAGATTGACCCCAGCTCCAGGTTGTAGTTGGTCGGCCATTTCAGGAAGAGAGCATACACTGACATGGTCTCTTTGTTCTCTGTGTACCTGGAGACACAAGAGAATGGATACCAATAGTCAATGTAGTAGTTCACGTAGTTATAAATACATGAACAACAAAGTGTGCAGTTGTGCCTACCAGACATTGGCATTGACAGAGTCGTTTTGGTAGGTCCATGGAGTTGTGTTGTAGATTGCTTCACCATTTATCTTCAGCCAAGCCCCTGATAGATATTATTGCAGCAGAGTTGTGTAATAGTAAAAACCAGCGTAGCTAGCTACCAATACAGTACTACTCACCCATCTGCTCAAGTCTCTCCTGGAGAATGGGTGCTATCCTCCCATCGTGAGTGGGACCAACGTTCATGAGCATGTTACCACCACAACTGTATACACACACACACACACACACAAACAGAACATTGAATTCTATGATGTAATAGTGATGTAATAGTGGCCACACCCACCTGACAGTGACGACAAGCTCAGAGACGAGCTCCTCTATGGAGAGGTATTGGTCGATGGTGGCTTCTCTTCGGAATCCCCAGGAGTACTTGTCTATTGTCATGGCATTCTCCCACTTGTGTTTCTGTAGAGTATCTGGAGAGGGTTTGGGAGGATTCCGGAATGAAAGATAGAGGGTGCTGGCGGTTCAAGGTTAAAACACAGAAAGGGAGAGAAAAGGGTATCTTTTTTGCTTGTCTCCCAATCTCCCCGTCTCTCTTACACCATATTCATAGCAGATTATGGCTTACGTACGAGGGTCGTAGCGGTCGGAGCAGGTGTAGTACCCTCCGTGGTGGCAGGCGCAGCCCTGGCCCCAGCGGTCGTTCACCACCACTTCGTCTTTCACCGGACTCTCGTTGTAGAGCCAGGCCAGGAACTCGGTGCTGTTCCAGTAGGTATAGGGAGCCTCCCAGTCTCCATCGGACCACACCACTTGTGGCTTGTACTGCTCCACTATCTCATACATCTGACGCATACTCACCTCCTAGCAGAGGAGAGGAGAGGACACAACAAGCTCAGATGGACACGAATTTAGAGTGATTGCAGTTGCAATCTTCATCTTCCAATCTGGACAGCCTACAACATCACTATATAATATATTGAGAAAATATCGACCAGGGTTTCCTAAATGTGCCCAAGTAGGGGCTATATAGTAAAAGGCTGCTGCTTACAGCCACATAGTTCTGTGTCTTGAAGCCTCCGGCCTTGTCGGCCAAGTAGACAGGGTTGAACCACTCAAACTGTGAGAAATAGAGACCGAATCGCAGAGCTGGGTAAGCCGAAATAGCCTGCGCCAGAGAGCCTGGAGCAGCAGAGAGGTGACAAGCAAGTGAGTGCTAGACAGCAGTAATCAGTGAGGTAACGATAGGGACCTACCCACTAGGTCCATGTGTGGACCTTCGGCCATGGCGTTCCAGTTCCAAGATGTATTTGAGGGCCAGTTTGTCCACCCCTCGTGGTGTTTGCTGGTCAACACAACATACCTGTGGGAGAGAAAGGAGAGAAACAATGGCTGAAAACAGAAAGACAGGGGACTCACTTGGCTCCGGAATCCATAATCGTTTGAGCCCAGTCGCCCGGAGAGAACAGCTCTGCCTTGAACTGGGGAGCGAAGTCGGGGTAGGTAAAGGTCGCAAGGTAGTTTCTCTCCATGAAGTCAACTGCCCACGACTCCTTGGCGCCCTTCCAGTCCCACCAGAACCACTCGCTGGCCCCCTTCCCCGTCTCCCCGCCGCCGTAGCTCGGCACGGAGAAGACGCCCCAGTGGATGAAGATGCCGAACTTGGCCTGATCGTACCAGGCCGGCAACGGGCGCGCATCCAGGGAGTCCCAGTTTGGCTCGTACTGAGCGCTAGCTAGGCAGCAAAAGCCCAGCAGCAGGAGCTTCACAACATCCATCTCTCTTCGATCTTGTGTCCGAGCTCGTCACGTGTGCTTACGAACTCCACCCACTTTTTTCGTGGAGGAAAATGGAAGAAAAGTGCGTGGATGAAGACGCGCAAAACATGTCTTCTCCACCTCCCCAGCCAAGTCCCCCGACTCCCCGCGCTGGTGTTGCTCCACTCCAGGACCCTCTCCCTCCTGGCTACGAGTATGACTTCGTCACCAAGCCTCCCGACCATTTCTTCTGCGCCGTGTCCATGGAGCTACTGCTCGACCCGCAGCAAACCGAATGCTGCGGACATCACTTCGCCTCGGCCATCGCCGAGCGCCTCAAGAGAGAGAAGAGCCCGTGCCCCATGTGCAAGGAGCCGCTCACCACCCATCCGGACAAGTTCCACCGGCGCAGCGTGAACGAGACTGAGGTTCGCTGTCTCTACAGAGCCCCGGGCGGCTGCCAGTGGGTGGGTCAGCTGGGAAACCTCCGCTACCACGTCGCCGGTTGCCCGAAACAACCGTGGACGTGTGTCTACTGCAACCACACCGGGTATAAGGAGGAAGAAGGGGAACACAACGAAACATGTGACCAACTCCCTGTGCCTTGTCCCAATGGGTGTGAGGTGGGGGCTGTTCCTCGTTGCCAGCTGGACCAACACAGGTTAGTGTGTCTCTCTGAGGAGGTGGCCTGCGAGTATGCCGCCCTCGGCTGCACGAAGCGTCTCCGCCGTAGGGACGTAGGAGGACACATGGAAGAGGGTAAAATGGAGCATCTCGTCAACATGTGTGCGGCAAACCTCACCCTCACGCGGCAGCTGAAGGAGAAACTGGACGAAAAGGATGCAGAAATTGTCCAGCTCCAGTCCCAGCTAGCTGCGATGGAGGGAGAGCTGAAGAGGAGCATTGGAAGCCTCAGGGAGTCAACCAGCAGCAAACTGGCAGAAGTGGAGCAAAAACTAGCGTCTGAGGTGAAGGTGCATGTATCACGAACGGAAAACTCCCTCACTGGTTCTGTCGGCACCCTCCGGTCCTCCCTCCTCGACCTCCAACGACAGTTAGATGCCACCCCCTGCACCATCCCTCCTGTCGAGTTTGTCGTGACCAACTTTGAGGCCCTGAAGAACCATCAGTTGGAGTGGCGGAGTCCGCCATTTCACACACACCAGGGAGGCTACAAGATGTGTCTCGGTATCTCCCCCTATGGTGTACTGAGAGGGTACGGAACCCACGTCTCACTCAGACTGTACAAGATGCTCGATTCGCACAGCGACCAGCTTCCCTGGGATGTCCGCACACGGCTCTGCGTCCACGCTCAGAACCAGAGCACAGGGACGTGGGAACACGAGTACGTGAACGAGAGCGTGCGCTCCAAGCCGGAGGAGAGTTGCGTGGGCTCCAGTGCAGAGTACAACTACATCCGACACGCAGAGTTGAAACATTACGTCAGAAACAACCAGATGAAAATCAGGGTGACCACTCTCGACATAAGCCCCGACATTTCTTCCACATCTACTACCCCACATAGACGTTGATATTAATTTTTTCGCGCGTTTTTGTATATAGAATGTAATTATTTTTATAATGGCATGAGATAATACACACCCCAATAGTTAGCTCCCTGGCAGCTCAGTGTCAGAATCTCTGGTTTCTGAAGCTGATTTCTTATCACTGTCGTCGCCGCTAGCTGTTTCATTTCTTGAAAACTGACTGACCAGCTTACTCCTGTACACATGTGAACAGATAGACTTGAGTGATGAAGCACTTGCCACTAGAGTTTTGTATCCCTTCCCACCATGTACACACACACACACAGAGGTACCTGACGTTCTCTGGGACTCCAGCTCTCCAGCAGACATCCCTCACGAATGTGGTCGGGAGGACCATCTTGTGCCTCAGAATGAGCCTCAGAACCTCGACTGTCTTCTCCACATCTCTGTCAGTGGAGTAGGCCTTCAGCAGAGACACCAGGGCCTGGAACCTGCAGCGATTAAACTTTCTTTTCATCTCTCTCTATCTTTCTCTCTTCCCCCTATCCTCTTAGCTTCTTAGCGCCTTCTGCAACTCGAAAAAGTTACTCACGTTGGCTTTCTGTCGTACTTCTCAAAGTATTGAAAGTACTCCCTGCAGATAAGGGAGTAAAAATCGGACCATACACAAAGTTGTAACAATGTGTGTGTGTGCTCACCAGGCCTTGCGCAGGTTCTGCTTCATACAGTATAGTCTGATGATCTGAGCAATCATTACTGACGGAGGCCTGGGAGGTGAGAAGAAAACATCATCAGAGGTGTGTGTGACAGGAGAGAAGAAAACATCATCAGGCAGTGGGTGGGAGAGAGAACTGACGTGACTTTTATGTCCACGGCCTTGTCCCAGGCCTTCAGCAGAGCCTGCAGTACAGCATCAACCTCCTGGGTCAAACACACATACCCCATTCCTCACAACCCCATACCCCATGACTGACTCATTCCCAGCTACTCCATACCCCATTCCTCACAACCCCGTACCCCATTCCCTACACTCCTACCCCATTCCCTACACTCCATACCCCATTCCTCACAACCCCGTACCCCATTCCCTACACTCCATACCCCATTCCCAGCTACTCCATACCCCATTCCCTACACTCCATTCCCAGCTACTCCATACCCCATTCCCTACACCCCATTCCTCACAACCCCGTACCCCATTCCTTACACTCCATTCCCAGCTACTCCATACCCCATTCCTCACAACCCCGTACCCCATTCCTTACACTCCATTCCCAGCTACTCCATACCCCATTCCTCACAACCCCGTACCCCATTCCCTACACTCCATTCCCAGCTACTCCATACCCCATTCCTCCACCCCGTACCCCATTCCCTACACTCCATTCCCAGCTACTCCATACCCCATTCCTCACAACCCCGTACCCCATTCCCAGCTACTCCATACCCCATTCCTCACAACCCCGTACCCCATTCCCTACACTCCATACCCCATTCCCAGCTACTCCATACCCCATTCCTCACAACCCTGTACTCCATTCCCAGCTACTCCGTACCCCATTCCCTACACTCCATTCCCAGCTACTCCATACCCCATTCCTCACAACCCCGTACCCCATGACTGACTCATTCCCAGCTACTCCATACCCCATTCCTCACAACCTCGTACCCCATTCCCTACACTCCATTCCCAGCTACTCCATACCCCATTCCTCACAACCTCGTACCCCATTCCCTACACTCCATTCCCAGCTACTCCATACCCCATTCCTCACAACCCCGTACCCCATGACTGACTCATTCCCAGCTACTCCATACCCCATTCCTCACAACCTCGTACCCCATTCCCTACACTCCATTCCCAGCTACTCCATACCCCATTCCCTACACTCCATTCCCAGCTACTCCATACCCCATTCCTCACAACCCCGTACCCCATTCCCTACACTCCATTCCCAGCTACTCCATACCCCATTCCTCACAACCCCGTACCCCATTCCCTACACTCCATTCCCAGATACTCCATACCCCATTCCCAGCTACTCCATACCCCATTCCTCATAACCCCGTACCCCATTCCCTACACTCCATTCCCAGCTACTCCATACCCCATTCCCTACACTCCATTCCCAGCTACTCCATACCCCATTCCTCACAACCCCGTACCCCCGTGACTGACTCATTCCCAGCTACTCCATACCCCATTCCTCACAACCCCGTACCCCACGACTGACTCACCGAGGGAAACACTTTCTTGGACATGGCTCCACAGAACCGAGACAGAGTCTCCACACTGGCTATACTGACATGGTACCTCAACATGTCTGCAGGGATGATACCACACACACAGACCCAATTCCCCATACACCCGTTCCCTCATTCCCTCACGGTTCCATAACTCGAGGGCAAATCCCAGGTTCTCTTGTTCCTCGCAGGCTCTGAACATGACTCCGTACACCCATTCCATCGGTAGAACAACCTGGGAATGGGACACTGGCTCTCTCACACACACCGTAATAACATAGAGGAGAGTTGAAGATGTAAATATACTCACATCGGGTACGAAATGACTGTATTCTTCCTTGAGGGTTTCTATAGGGACTCTACCAGTGATGGTGGTCAGGTAGTAGGAACTGTGGGGGTGTTTGTTCAACGGTTGTGCACGAGAAAGAGAGAGAGAGAGAGAGAGAGAGTGCGTGTGTGAGAGAGGAGAGACTGACACGAAGAGGGTGAGGTTCTGACAGAGCATCCAGTTGTCACGGTTGCACAGTCTCCTCAGCCTCATGGCTAGTTCGTGGTCCAGCATGTTCCTGGCCTAGTCGACGAGAGGAGGAGGGTGAGGGATAGCGAGGGAGGACAGGGGAAGACTTGCGTTTTACCGTTGTCATCGCCACAGTGAAGAAGAATACTGGAGAGGAAGAAGGAGAAGGGGGAATATTAAATATAAGTTAGATGCTAGGAAACTAGGCGTATTAGAGAGCTGCGGGGGGGCTTTGGCTGTCGGTGTTCGAGTGCAGCGAGGATGCTACTACTAAGGGCCCTCAAGGCCCTCTAAAGTAGGTTAGATATAAGGGAGGAGGACAACTGACTGTCTTGTGTGTCAGATATCTTTAGGATGTGCTGGTTCTGCTCGAGGTAGTCCGTGATGTCATACAACACTGACCCATCCACTGGAGAAGAGAGAGACAGACAACCTCCGTACCAACACACACACGCACTCTTACTCACGGGCCTTTACGTGGGCCCTCAGAAGAGCCAGGAGGGTAGTAAGGTTGGGTTCTGGAAAAGATAAAGAAAGGGTTGGGAGTCAAGAAAGATAGACGGTGGTTGTGTATAGCACACCTAGGCCAAGGTGTAGTGATTCTCTGAAGGTCTGAAGTGAGCGTTTAGCAGCTGAGGAGGACCCAGTCTGGGAGCTTATCTCCAGCAGCAGGTTCATTGTGGCTGGGAGGGAGAGGAAGAGGGAGGAGAAAGAGAAGAGAAGAGAGAGTTACGAGGGATGGGGTGAGGGATGCTCACTGATGTTGGGTCTGACAACTGGCTCCAGGTTCATTTGCTGGACAAGAGACTTCAAGAGGGAGAGGAGGAGGGAGAGAGAGGTTCGTTGAATGGCAGGAGCAAGCAAAGACTACTCACCATGGCCCTGCTCCAGGGATCAGGCACGGCGGTGTTGCCAATGACAAACAGCAGGGAGTTGTAGGTGGCCAGACTTGCTGAGGGAAAAAGAGAGAGCACTTGCAGCTGCCCATATGCCGAGTGAATTGTCTGCTAATTGAACGGCAATTGGTTTCAGGGAAAAAACTACTTTCATACAAAGATCTTTGTGAAATGATGTGGGCCCTTGCTTTAGTTTTGACTTTTTTAAAACTCTTTACAGACCTTGGTGGCCATCTTTTCTCATCTCATCGAACATCTCCCACGCTCTGTCAAAGTTCATGAACTAAAGCAGATACAATACGTTACATACACACCACATAGATATCTCTGAATATACCTTCACCAGTCCTAGGATGAGGGCATCATATGTGGCACCGTTCTTCACAGACATTTCGGCAAAGAACTTCTCTGCATGATTTTCCTGACTGCATCAGACAACCATAATGAAGACTGAGACATTGTACAGGACATGATGGACAGCACCTCCACATCCTAGTTGGCAATCTCTAAGGTGAAGAGAGAGATGCACACACAAATATGGAGAGAGCTAAAGTTTAGTTATGTGGTGACATACTTGAAACTGCATGAGGTGGGCTCTGTCTTTGAGGCTCCTCTCCTCCTGTTCCGTCTCCTCTCTGGCCAGGAAGGCAGCTGCCTCCTCACTCCCACTCCTCCCCAGCTCCTCCCCCAGCTCTTCCAGGTCCCCCACCTCCCCCTCTTCCCTCACCACCTCAGTCCGTCCTCCTCTGCCACGATTACCCACTCCATAGTAGGCCAGCCGCTCCAGTATATCGTTCTGGGTCTCCAGGGAGACCGGATCACCTGACACACACGTGATAATCACGTGACCAATGATGTAATCTACCAAACCTCTCTCTTGAAGCAGTGTGAAGAGTTTCATGGCTCTACCAGTCTGCCTCTTGGCTATCAAACCTAACATAGCCACAGAGAAAAGGATCAGAAACCGTGGAAAATTTCCCAACTGACTTTTCAGAGTTTCTTCGTTGGTGCCCTGAGGTTGGTCTGTTGAGAGTTTGAGGTCCTGGAGGGAAGGAGGGGGTGGGAGTTGGGATAAGGGAAGAAGAACAATAGGAGAGGACCGATATATACTAGAGAAGCAAGGAAAGAGGGTGTTTGACTAACTCACTGTCTCAGATACGAAGTCGGGAAACATTGCAGGCCACCTGTTGATGGCATACTGAGCCGACTTGCGTCCAGCTTCTTTAGCTCTCTCATACTCCAGCTGGGGACACATTTTACGAGCCACGTGGAGGGAAGAAGAATCTATGGCAGTTTACCTGAAGTGCTCTGGTACGAGGGGCCATAGGGTCAGCCAAACTCCGCCCACCCATCAGTAGTGGGTGTGGTAGCTGCGCAAACATTGTAATAATTGGGGTAATTATTGTCAGTGGCACCCTGACTTGTGCTAGAGTTGAGGAGAGGGCCTTCAGAACTGCATGTGTATCACGACTATAAGTGAGACGGAGAAGAAGTGAGTGCAAAGGTGACGTAGTAACAGTTAGGTTGCCTACTTTTTGGGGACCAACGGAACCTCAGCCTCTTCGTCCACCTCATGTTCTATGCAACAGACTCGCACTAACACACACCACACGTACGCCTCTGTAGTAAAGACACACCTACTGACAGGTCGGCGGCTGATACCTCAGAACTCTCACATCTGGAACGGAACAGGGACCGACACCAACTGAGCTAAGGAGCGGGTCGTGCTGTGGCTCCATACCTGTACAGAGACCTGGAGAGCCTTCTGTAGTGCTTGCTCAGTGTCCGTCGGCACACGACCGCTCGCAAACTCGCCATCTTCTCATCACGCACGTGTATAGTTCAAAGTTCAAGATTCTCAAAAATTTTGAAACGAGAGCGCGAAAATATTTTTTTTACAAAAATGTAGTCTCGTGCAGAGAGTGTGAGGAGGCCACCTCTGGGATGGCCTCTAAATCAGTTCCTCCTCCTCCACCTCCACCTCTGGGTCTCCGAGGTCTCCCCCCCCTTGTGGGCGCGGGCACAGGGGTGACCTTTCTCCTCCTCCCGGTCCCACCCACCTCGGGTTCCGATTGGAACTCTTCCAGCTGAGATATGGGGGAGGGCTCTGCCCGTCGCTGCTCCCGGTAGGTCTTACTAGGTGTGTCTCTGTTGTTGCCGGGTGGAGCCCCTGACTGTTCGGGTGTCAACTGCTTCAGTTGAGGTGACTGGAGTCTCCACTGAACTACCTCTTCCTGGAGAGAAAATAAACCGTAAATTAGGAGAAGAAGTTTAGTATGAGAACATTTTTTGCTGTGTGTATTTTGTATTGATGGTCGGAGATGATTCTGATACACCATTTCGCTTCCTATTATGTGCATGAACAATCTAGTAGGCCACATATTATTACATAGAAGGCACATGAATAAGTGGGAAGGTTGGGTATTGGCTAACTGGACTCACAGGTACAGTGCCTTCAATTCTGGCGATGGCAGAGGAGGCGAGGTAGCAGGTCTTGACGACCTGGACAACGCTGTCCATGAGGTTTCTCCCTGCACTCAACATTGCACTGGCTGAGTCCACCTGGGTGTATATACACGTATGTATACCAGTGGGAGACAGGGGAAGAGAGAGAGAGAGAGAGAAAGATCGAGAGAGAGAGAGGAGGAAGAGTGTAAAAGAAGTGGGCCAGAGACAAATGCATGTGCTTGATGCAGTCATATAATAGCAGAGGGACTAACAGTTTCCCCAGGCGGGCCCTCCTGTTCCAGAGTGACTCGACTGGTAATCTTGAGCTGCTGAGTGTGGAGTCTCATGCGGTCCAGGTGGACCAGCAGCTCGTCCCTGTGCTGACTGCTGGGACACTGGACACAGGGAGAAGGAAGAGAACAGTCAGCTCTGTGACTGAGGTTTTCTGCTCACCTTCTCTGCAACGGGTCTGGTGACTTTGTACAGATACTCTCCAGCTCTGGCTATGTCCTGTGTGAGAGAGGGACATAGAGGGTCCCTGATCACTGAATTCTTGTGAGAATTAGCAAAAGTTGTCTTCACAAAATAAGTTAATGCTTCCAAATCACAAAACCACGCAGAATATAAGAACCTTTGCAGTAATGATGACATCCATGCTTGTCTTTAGCTGACCCTCTCCTCTGTAGCAGTATACACGAGTAACTGCTAAAACAGAATAGCGTTTCTCTCCTTGTTTACTTTGTAAAGTTGGACATGTCCATCATCATGTTGCACATCTCCTTGGCGATGATGATGATGTCATGGCCACTGTTGCTCCACCTACTCACCTCGTCCTCAAACCTTTGTAGAGACAGACAAACACAGAGTGAGATGCAGTCAACCATACTCAACTCTGAAGCTACTGTTCCCCCTCTACCAGTTCACCAATGAAATCTACAAACCTGCCATTAGCATTCGGTGTGGTAAGTAAGTGTGGAAGTGGTGCTGGTGTATTCGTTTTGGCTAATGTGCTTACTGGCATTCACTGCTAGCGAACAGAGGAAGGAAGAGAGGGTGATAGGCACCAATGTAAAAAGCGAGAGGAAGAGAGGGATAAGGAAGGAAGAGAGGACCTAGAGTGTTCCTGGGAGAGGGTATCAGTCTCTCTTGCCAGCTGCTCCCTCTGTCCTGGAGAGAGAGCCTCCAGAACTGTCTGGGAGGCCCCTCCCTCCTCCACCTCCTCCTGGAACACACCGCTGTAGGTTGGGGTTCTTTCAAACTTGTCTCCTCCTGGAGACATATTGCCTCCTGCACCAGAGAAGCAGCACGTCATACTTGTTCTGTTCATGCATGAAGATGGCGATCTGCATGATATACCAAGTGAGATGACACTCTCCTGTGATAGGGTGTATGGAGATATGGCACTTGGTGTTGGGGTCCCACTGTCTCCCTCATACTCCCCCTGTAAGTCACATGATCAGTCACATGACCAGTCACATGCTCTAAGAGAGACATACCCTGGCCTGCAGTACTGCTCTTCTTAGTCTCCACACATCCTCATTCATCTACAGAACACAGAGACGGCATCACTTCTTGCTTACGGAATTTTCTTTCCACCATTAGTGGAGTAGCTGGTGAGTGCTGCATGTATATACCTTCTGTGCAGCCTCTTCCAGTGCAGTTTGATTGACAGTGTGTGGATTGTGGGTCGATGCCACTGTGTCTGCTGCCTTCAGTCCCAGGTTACCGAACCACTGTAGAGCTGGAGGGAGAGGAGAGGGAGGAACGTTTTTAGAGAGCTTTGTTCTAGAGGGTCTGGGCCCAAGACTAGGTCCTACATTTGTCAGCCAGTGTCTGAGCAGAAGCTTTCACTCCCGGCAGCTGTTCCTGGCTGTAGGCTCGAGGGTTTCCCGCCAAGTCCTCTTTTACCACCCGCAGCAGCTGCTGGCCCCGACCCTTCACTGTCTGGACTGCTCTCCTCGCCTCCCGTCCATCTCCTCCCTCCACCGCCTTCATAAACCTCCCACTGTCCTCTCGTATCAGCACCTCTACAGTGGGAGAATCAACCATGTCTCAAGTGAAATTAATGTGGGTAGTCGAACTTTGAAACTTTCTTGTTAAAATCCACTAGTACAAACATGTGTAGGGGCTCCGTAGTTTTGGGACAGACCTACCGACTACAGACATGAACTGTGTCAGAGGAGCCAGGGCCTCCAGTGAACTGAGGAGCAGCTGGACGTTCTCGGCCCAGGCCTCTCGGAACAGAACCATGTTCCTGAGAGCGAGGTGGCTTGCGGGGTGCATGCAGAGTGTCTGTGCCGCATAGGCCACCTGTACAGAGGGAGGGAGATAGTGAGTAAAATTATAATGATATCTGAAAGTTTGTGAGAAATGTCTAATAAACTTCCTTTGGGGTTCACCTAAACACATACTGAAATTAAGGATGTCCTGTCTAGACCAAGGTAGATGTATTAAGCTGTATATAGCACAGAGTGTAGGAGATGTCCTAGTGACCTGGGATTTCAGGGAAGAGATGTACTTGACCACAAACTGAGTGGTCCTCACGCCATATCTGTCTCTGGAGAGAGAACACACCAACTGAGCTGCCTGTAGGGGAGAGAATTGGGGAAACTCTGAAAGTTTAGGGCATATAGGGGGGAAGACAAAAGGTTTGGAGTGAGATGAGGGAAAAGACCAAAGTTTGGAGCAACATGGTAGTGCCGACCTTCTCCATATCTGCTGCATGCTTTTTGAAGGAGGAGAGTCTCTTCCTAACAGTGGTCTCCTTCCCTGCCTTGGCCCCTGTCTCCACCCTCTCAACTGAAACCAGTGGCTGGAGGAAGGCTCCAGACAACTGGTCCATCACTGCATTCGTCAACTGGAGGAAGAAGGGGGTGAGAATTTAGTAAGGGGAGTGAAAGCTTGTGTTGTCGTATTAATTGTTCAACCTCTTTCTTGAGATCTTGAGCTGTACTCTCAACCTCTATGATTATGTCCCCTATCACTGTGTCACCTGCTGATCCCCCTCCCTCCTCTTCCTCCTCCTCCTCTCTCCTCCCTCCTCGCCCCAAAGCCAGCAAAAGCCTCCGGGTACCGTGTTTCAATGTCTGACTGAGTGTAATGATGGAGTGCTGCCGGTAGTCGTGTGGGAATGAGAGAGAGAGAAGATCTCCTGCCTCGGCGAGGATTCTCTTTAACACAGTCCCGAGCCTCGTCTGGTGATGAGTGTATCCAGATGGCTCCATGCCCACTGTCACACTCAGCAGAGACTACACAAACATAAAATGTAGGTAGAACATTAGACACAACTGCAGAGTGCGTAGGCAACTCTGCTGAGATTGCTAACGTTTTGTTGGAAACAGTGAACACGAGACATTTTGGGGACATTATTCAGAGGTGTCCTTATTCAGATGACACTAATGTATTAGTATGGGGCAGAAACAAGTGTCTTTTAGAGAGATGCGTCCCTTATTCAGAGGGTCGTTTTTTTTGGAGATTTCACTCTACTTAGAGGCTGAAAATCCTGTTGGCATCATCTAATATTTGCCTCGAGTTCATCGAAGTATTGATAGAGGCCAGGCCTCTCCTCCACTGCCGTGAGAAAGGTGGTGGAAGAGGCGTCCCTGCCGTCAGTCAGCTCAGCAATCACCACCAGGGCCTCAGTCATGCTGGACACCACGTAGTCTCTGTTGGCCTTGGCCGACGCCATGTGTGGGTAGTTCAGGAACGTCTGTGTAGGAGGATGGTAAATATCAGAGTGTGTACTGCACAGAATTGGGTAATGCTGCCCCCAGGGATATGGTATATAGACTCAATATTCTCGTTAATAACTGGAGACAATACTCTCTTACACAAGGCGACTATAACAAAGGTTTTTCGTGTACCAGTTTCTTATCTTCTGAATAGAAAGGCTCTCTTACTTCTAGTAACTTGTGTCTGCAAGTTGCCTCATGTAGTATATTGATGTTGCCCTTTTCTCTATTATACCTTGGAGGATGTGATGAGACTACGGCTGGCCTGGTTGAGCTGGGTCTGTGCTGCAGCCAGAATCTGCTGTTTCTCCTCACTTCCCTCCTCCTGCCACAGTTTTTGCAGACTCGTAACCCTCACAGTCAATGCTGGGGACTGAGTGGTGTGTGGCTTACACTGAATTTCTGAGCGGCTAGCTGAGTGAGTCTTGTGATGTCCGGAGTGCAGTCTCTGACAGTTCTCATCAGCTCAGCTTCACTTGAGACCTCATACAGTGTCTTTAGCTTAGCCTCCATCTGTATATAATACAGTAGAGAGTGGGTACAGCAGGTAGGGGAGAACCAAAGAGCATAGTTTACCATTATAGAGGTTTGGGAAGGGGTGTGTGAGTCGATGGTGTCGACCACCGCAAGGAGTCTGGTTACTGCAATTAGGAGAGCTCGGGAGGCTTCGGCCATTGCTTCTCTTCTCCCCGCGTCCAGAGTGTCCCCAGAGAAGTCCAGAGTAGCTCGTTGCATGCTCCCTCCCGCCACTTTCACCTCGTTACACGCCAGCAGCAAGTCCTCCTGTCGTCCATAAACGCGTTTACGCGACGAAAGTGGACCGAGAGAGTCGCCTACTTGAAAGGTCGGGTTCTCGCTGGCTATCTGTTCTCCCAGCGACACCAGGGTCTCCGTGGCTCTCTGGACTACCACGGCTAGCCTCTCCACGGAGGGCGGCAGCGGCTTGGTCGGGTCCAGCTTCTGGTCGCCGCTCAGTCTCGTTATCTACGAAGAGGGAGGATTTTCTGCAGCTAAAAAGAGGGGTGGGGCTGCTAGCTAGCTGGCTAGCTAGACTCGCCGCGCTACAATGTACAGCTTCTTTCCAACGTTGCTTTATGGGCATATTGCTTCTGACCTGCTCTATGAGAGGACTCAGCGCCTCCTCCACGGCTTTGGTCCTCGTCTCAAGCTCCTTCTTACCCGCTGTCTCTACGGTGGTCGGCGGTTCGGGAGACGGTCTGGCAGACGACAATGGCGACGTATCCTCCTCGGAACTGGACGTCTCGGCCATGACTGGGGTGTGTGCTGGTTTCTTGTGGTGTCTGGTGCCGCTTGTTTAGTCTCCATCGCTTGGCTGGCTTGGCTACTTGGCTAACTCATCCACAAACATTGGGTCGTCCCGAATTTTCCCGAATTTGCCCCGAATTTGTCCCGTTGCGTTTGTGGAGCGCGTTTATTGGAATACAACTGATGCAACAAGGGATGCAGGAAACTGAACCGTTCCGTTTGACCTGAACCCTCGTTCATGTGACGCTATAAAGGTTGGCTCGCGGCCACAACGTACGTAGGAAGGCAAATACCACAAGAAAACTGTCGATCACTTGTCTTTGAGTAAGTAGAGCACGCGAGTCGTCCGTCATGCCCGAAACTGGAAGTACTTCGCTGGCTCCGCCGACAGATGTGGAGCTGAGCAGAGAGGACTACTCTTGGCTCACCCCCGAGCCAGAGACTCCGGCCAAGAAGATGAGCAGAAAGGTCATGGCTAACCCCTTAGTCCCCATTGGTGAGTATAGAGATACAGATGTATGGGGAGGTAGGTCAATGTACCATACTGTAACTTAACTGTGAAGGATGGTTTTAACAGAGTTTATTAGGTTGCTTCTTCAGAATGGGATTATTATATTGCTGTCTGGTTGCCTGTGTGTGATTGAATAACTTCACTTCCCTAGGGTGTGGTCTGACTGTAGCAGCATTGGTGTACGGGTTGACCCAGTTCAAGCGGGGCAACCAGCGATCGTCCCAGATGGCGATGAGGATGAGAGTGCTGGCACAGGGAGGCACCATCATTGCTGTACTAGGTGGTCTAATGGTGTCGGGAGCTGTCGAAAGAAGAGACAAATGATTTAGCTCCTGTCCATCTGCACTACTGCACAATAACATGTCCGTCTCATTTTGCATCGTACCGTACTATTTGTCTCTGGTTTATTAAAAGAATGAGAATAGCACTGAAGTTAGTGATGATCACTATAATCTCTGGGGCTGTGAGTGATACCGGTGGGGCATGAGTGTGTGTGTGCGTCAGGCTTGAAAGGCTAAGTTGACAGCATATCTCCGATAGCCCATTCTAGTCCTACACAGACTTCTCCTCTCCTCCACACTCCCACCATGAAGGTTCCTTCTCTCCTCCACTCTCCCACTGCGGTCGCTGCCATGCCTCGTTCTCTCTTCCACACTCCCACTGTGGTGATTCAGTACGGTCTCTTTCCTCTCACTGTGAGAAGAGGTCCTGAGTGTCTGACAGTCCTCCTGCTGGTAGAGAGACAAGACAACTGCTGCCATGCTAGACACACACACACAGACACACTTTCTCCTCTCTCAATAATCCCAACACCAGGTCTGCAACCTCCGGAGGAACACTGTCATACTTCTTCCAACAGTTGCCCATCACCACAAGTCACAAGCTCAGTAGTGAACTCTGCCTCTAGTGCTACTGTACTCTCTCTTGCTCTGTCTTCTTGCTCTGTCTTCTTACAGCTCTATTTCTAAACGGTTGCCAGTGGCCACTGGTGCTGTCTGAGATCATGAGGAATGCCAGATGACATTGCTGAGAAATAGAGCCACTGACTGACTGAATTCCTAGAGCACCAGCTTGGACCGATGGCAAGTACTGTACCACTACCAGCCTTGCACGGTATAGCAGCAACCTAGCTACATGTGTCTTTAGTGTAGAAATCTACTGACAGGCTCATGTAACATCATGACCAGAGGAGCAGTGTGTCAACATGACTCACTGGTGTGTCTGAATGGAGCTCCAATTGTGAATTCTACATTCACACTTCTGTCAATGGAGCAGCTTTCCTGCACCTTTGCTAACCCCATAATTCCCAATGACAACAACAGTACTGGATGCTACACAAAACTTTTTCACTGGGGAGCATCCTAATTAAAAGTTTCGCTGCAGCTTTGCCTGCTCGAAATGTTGGTATATAGTGACTGAAATAAATATTTTTTATTATAGCACAATTTGTAGTATTGAGAGTAGTTCTAAAGAGAAGTAGAGATGTGAGGAGTCGTGGGAGGGAAGAGAGGGAGAGAGCCTTTGAAGCCAGCAATGTCTGATATTACTGTCGGCTGTGGATGAGAGAGAGGGACACCATTAGAGTCCACTCTCACACCCGAGAGGGAATTGGACTCTGACCTGTGGGAGGAGTGGCTCTCCTATGTCTGTCTCTTCCACCTCTCCACTTCCTCCTTCCCCACCTCCTCGAGCTCCTTCTCCTCCTTCCCCACCTCCTCGAGCTCCTTCACCTCCTTCCCCACCTCGTCGAGCTCCTTCTCCTCCTCCTCCACTTCCTCGAGTTCCTTCTCCTCCTCCTCCTCCTCCCCCATTATCCTCACTAGAAGACTCAGTTCTATTGGTGGGTATTGCGTGGACCACCAGCTTCTTCCGGTAGTGACCACCCAGTGAGAAATTGTCCTATATTATATACATCAAACATAACACACTACTGCACAGTGCAACCCTCTAATAACAATTATAATGATTTCAAGTGTTAGGGAACTCTTATTCAAGAGGTTCCTCGTTTCAGTTTCAGTTTCCTCTATATATATATACTTGGCCTGAAGCCAGAGACCAGACATTAGCTAAGAGTTGACTCACTTTGAAGAAGGCAAGTACATCTTCTCTGGTGACGGTCTTCAGCACAGCTACCTCCTCCTCATCTGGACACAAAAGTACGAACCAACAGCTTCAATGGAGCCATACTGAGAATACTCATTCACACGCTCAACAGACAAATGCTCCACAGCCCCCAATTGGCACAACTCTGCACTGACCTCTGTTGAAGTAGTAGGTTCCAGCTGCAATTTCAGACCAGCGTCTCCGGCATTCCTCCGCCATTGTCTTTGGTTTCTCCATCCTCTTCACCTCCAGAGCCTTCTTGTGAGCGGCAA
>CASHTH010003178.1:0-34742 GCA_030341885.1 Geodia barretti
TGTGCCTTGATGTTTTCTGGTTCTCTCGACGCTTACAGGGAGGCAGGGCAACGCTGATGAGACTGATACAGCGCTGTCCTCATTACTCGATCCTGAGCTTATGTCGTTCACTTGACTTCGACAGTAAACGAACCGACGCTGCTGCTCGGCTATTGAAGAAATACCAGGACGTTCCCATGTCCTTCGCGGACGCCTGCCTTGTGCGGATGGCGGAACGGTATACGGAAGGAGTTATCTTCACTCTGGCTACCGCAAGAACGGTCGCCAAATGATTCCAACCTTGGCGCCAGCCATAGAGCGCTCTTGAACTCGGGGATTCCGATAGGTCTGGACAGAATTCGTGTGTTTTCGGGTCCGAGTCCACCTCAGCCATGCAAGCCAAACAGATCGTCCCCAAAAGGACGCGCTCGCGGCGGCTTGCGCCTGTCGTCCGGGACGGGCGGCAGGTCGTCGGCCTGGAAACAAACACCTTCGACAACGGTCTTGAACAGATTCTCCTGTTCAGGATAGCCCGCCACGGTTGCTCCAGTACCCACAGCAATTCCAGCAATTCGGTGGTGAACGCGCTGGTCCAGCGCGCGGTCGGATATCGTCCAGGGGCGATGACTTGCGCCCGGCTCCATGCTTCATGCGGTACTTGAGCCACGATTGCACGACCTGAGGCTCCGAACCTCGAATCTCGGATTGCTTGGGTTCAACGGGGGCGAACGCGCACTCGTCACGCTCGTGGAGCGTACGGGTCGCGGCGGCGTAGGTAAACGTGTCGGGGTAACTGTCGGCGTCGCCGGGAACAGCCTGGATGCATCGCGCTGCACCGGACGGCACGCGGCCCCGCTGCCCGTCCTCGGGTACGAACCGTTCGCCGTAGGTGTGCAGCCAGAGCAGCCGGGCGCCGACGGCGCGGACTTGCTCGAACAGCGCGGCGTCCTTGGTGATGGGCACGCGCAGATCCCGCGTCTCCAACTCACCAGCGAAACACGCCGTGAAGGCCGGCTGCGCCAGCGCACCGTAGACATAGGCCAGAAAATCTTCGGGGGTGACGTGGCACTGAAATGCCGTGCCAAGGATATCGAGCAGACCGGGCAGGATATTCGCCTGTGATGCGTCGGCGGTGCGGTAGAGGGGAATCGTGTCCTTTGCGCCGCGGCCTGAGAAATGGTCTAAGTCGGGGGTGACTGCGCAGGCTGTAAGCGCCGGTCCAGCCCCAAGAAATTTGGTCAACAGGCTTGTCACATACACCTGTCGCTCGCTGTGAGCCCGCCAGAGGTCGGGACGCGGGCGGGACATCAAACGACCGTCCACAATGATGCAGTGGCGGTCAAAGGAGCGATAAGCGTAACGCTGCACCTCCGGTATGGGCGCGTCACTCGGCAGATTGGAAATCGGGGTCGAGTCATTCGCCCTTATCAAGGCGACGTCATAGGTGCCATGAACCTCGCGGTCGCCCGTTCCACGAAATGCCGTGGACCTATCCTCAGCATTCAGCAGGCCATGCCAACGGCGCTCCAGGGTTTCTGCATCCGGCGCAATCGGCCAGGTCCGCTTCAATTGGACGCCCGAATGCTGCCACGGCATCAAATCGGTCAACAACGGCCAATCGAAATAAGCACCCCGGCCAGCCGGACGGAAAGGAGCCTGCCAGTCAGCCGGGCAGTCCTGCCAGGCAACCGCCGAAAAACGGGTGATGGCGTCGAGGGCGGCAAGTTTTTCATCGCGCGTTCCTTCGATGCGGGCATAGCGAACCGCGGCGGGTATGTCCCGCTTCGCCGCCTCCGCACGCACGGCCACGGCGATGGCGACGGGCGTCTGGATGGCAAACACGTTGTCGCTCCTGCGGGCGCCGCGTCCCTCGCCGCCGAGGTCGAGGATCCAGACGTCGTCGCACTGCCGCCGCAGGTGCTCGCGCATGCCGCCGAAGGCGTCGCCGTCGAGATAGCTCGACGCGCTGATGAAACTGATCACGCCCGGCCCGTGCGCCGTCTGATGCTCAAAGACCTTCCACAACGCCCAGCGCCAGAAGTAGACATACAGGTTGTAGAGATTCTTGAGGTGGCCGCCGTGCCCGGCAGCGACAACCGGGGCGAGGAAATCGTGAAAAATGGCGGGCTCGCCGTCGTCGCCCCAGCGCACCCAGCCGCCGGTGCGGGCCTTGTTGTCACCGGTGGCGGCTTCGTGCCGGTCATAGGGCGGATTGCCCAGGCAGACGATGACCGGCACGGTGCTTTTCACTTCGAGCGCGCGGGCGTGCTGCGCCGCGATGGGGTGCAGGAACAGCGGCAGTTGCGGCGTTTCGGCGTGCGGGCTTTCGAGGGTGTCAGTCAGGTAAACGTGCGTGCCGTCCGCGGGCAGTTGCGCGCCGCGGTCGCGCAGAGCGCGGCTGACGCGCAGTTCCGCCACCGAGTAAGCGCCGACCATCAGCTCGAATCCATACACGTTATCAGCCAGCGCGGTGGCTTGGCCCGCCACAGCGCCCGCGCCCTGCTCGGCCTCAACGCGGGCGAGGGCGTGCTCGATAACGCCGAGCAGATAGGTCCCGGTGCCAACCGCCGGATCAAGGGTGACGACACCAGGGTCGGCGAAACCCAGCGGTTTACCCAGGCGATGAACGAGCAGGTCATCGATCAGGCGCACCTGGGCGCGTACCACCTCGACCGGAGTGTAGTAGACGCCGGCGTCCTTACGCAGCTTGGGATCATAAACGGCCAGGAAATCCTCGTAGAAATAGAGCCAGGGGTCATCGCCGGGAGCCGTCAGACCGCGGCGGGCGGCACCACCGCGATGACGCGCAGCAGCAGATCGAGGGACGCGGCGATGTCGGCGCGGGCATTGGGGTCCGTCAGAACTTGCAGGGCGCGCGCCAGCAGGTTGTGCTGGGCGGCGAGCGCAGCCTCGGCGCTTTCGAGCGTAAACGTATCGGCGGTGTCTTCGCTGCGACCCAGCAGCAACGCAAAGGTCACGGTCTGGGCGTAGGCGTCGGCAAACTGATCGTCGGATGCGTCGGGAAAGAGGAGCTGCCGCCAGTCCCGCGCCAGTTGCACCAGGGGCGAAGCCGGCCGCTTGAGGGCATCGGTCACGTCGTCACGCAGCATGCGACACAGGGGGGCGAGCAGTGCGGCAAAGCCCTTGAGATCAATTTTGCCCGTTCGGTCGGTGGGGACGAACGGCTGCCACGAGAGAAAATCGCGCAACAGGCGTTCGACGGCGTGCGCGTCCTGAAGCGTGGTCGCCTGGCTGCCGTCGGCGGCAACGTCGCCCGACAGACGCACGACCCGGTCCACAGGTTTGCCGTCTCGGTAGAGCGCCCATTCGTTGCCGTCGGTGTAGAGAATGTTCGGGATGGCCGAGAAGCGCTTGAACTGGTCGCGGTTATGGCCCTTGAACCGGCTGGCGGTGGCACCAACGCCGGGCGCCTTGATCTCGACGTATCCAGCCAGCAGTTGGTTGAGATGCACGGCGTAATCCGGGCGCCCGAGGCGGTCGGGCAGGGGTGTTTCACCCGTGCAGACGACGTTCCAGCCTAATGTCTGGGCGGCAGCGGCCATGAAGGTCTCGAACGGGGCGCGTAGCTGGTCTTCCGGTGAGCCCGTGGTCACCTGCGCCATTTTGGCCGTCACCGTGCTGGCCAACGTTTGCAGGGCTCTGTGAAGTGGGTGCTCCGGTCGGGTCTGTGGCATGGTTGAACGTAAGCCTTTCATGCTGATGGCCAGGAATCACCTGGGGCTTGCTGCCCACATAAAAGGTATTGGAAGTAAGTCCCCAGGCCGTCACTCCCGGCGAAAGAACGTCACCCGGACTTGATCCGGGGTTAAGCCCGGAATGGCGCTTTGGGGATTATACCCCGGCTCTCGTGCGTGGCGGGGGCTTTGCAGGGTGCCGGTTATCATGTATTCTAGGCACCACTTGAACGATAGGGAAACGTGGGGAACCCGTGGCAACCGTGCGCGTGATGTATTGGAAAGAAGTCCCGGTGCAAGTCCAGGCCGAAGACGACGACGGCCAGGTCTCCAAACCACTGCACGAGCGCTTTCAGCAGGGCGTCGACGCCATTTCGATGTTCGACGGCAGCAGCGGCAGCGACGACTACCTGATGGCCTGGGAGTGGGGTAGCGAGACAGAAGTTGAAGGCAGTGCGGAAGAGGCCGCCGCAGCGGTAGCGAAGCGTTACAACAACGGTTTCCCCCAGGATTTTGCGGCCCGTATACGCGATTTGAATTCAGCTGGCCAGCGCGACCCGCGTCCGGGCGCCGCCGACCACTGGATTGAATAGGAACTTGCGGAGAAAATTGGATATGCCCGAAACCGATACCGCACCGCTGACCATCCCGGAACGCTTGGCGCAGGGTGGTTTCCTTATTTCGGACGGCGCCACCGGGACCTACCTGCAGCAACACGGGCTGGAGCCGGGCGGTTGCCCGGAGGAGTTCAACGCCACGCACTCGGATGTCGTCAAGGGCATGGCGAAGGCGTACTTCGATGCCGGCTCCGACATGGTGCTGACCAATTCTTTCGGCGGCAGCAAGTTCATGCAGAAGAAATACGGTTTCGGGGACCGCGTCCGCGAGTTCGACCGCTTGGCGGCAGAACACGCCCGCAGCCAAAAGGCCGGCGGGATGCTACGTGATCGGCTCCGTGGGGCCGACCGGCGAGTTCCTGGAGCCGCTGGGCGAGGTCAGCGAGGCAGAAATGTACGACGCCTTCGTCGAGCAGATTACCGCCTTGGAAGAGGGTGGGGCCGACGGCGTCGTCATCGAGACCATGACTGCCGTGGAGGAATCTGCCCTGGCCATCAAGGCCGCGCGCGAGCATACCAACCTCACCGTGATTGCCACCATGACGTTCGACAAAGGGCCGCGCGGCTTTTTCACCATGATGGGGGTGACGCCGGAGCGGGGGGTCAAGGAATTGGAAGGCGCTGGCGCCGACATCGTCGGGGCCAATTGCGGCAACGGTATTGACGTGATGGTCGAGTTGGCGCGTGAGTTGCGGGCAGCCACCGACGGCTATCTGCTCATCCATTCCAACGCCGGCATCCCGGCGATCAAGGGCGGCCAGATCGTCTATCCCGAAACCCCGGCTTACATGGCCGAACGCTTTGAAACGCTGGTGCGTGACGTGGGCGTCAACATCGTGGGCGGCTGCTGCGGCACGGCGCCCGATCATATCCGCACGCTCGTTGAGACTCTCAGAAGGAAGACATGATGGCTGAAGCAAAGGCTGCGTCGAAACCGCGCGTTGCCGACGTTCTTGAACAATACGGCAAATGCCTGGAACTCGTCCCGATGGACCCGAATTTCGGCGACATCAGCGTCGGCTTGTACGTCAAGGATGGCGTCTTCACCATCTGGACCTTCAGCCGCAAGCCCGGCGTGGAGACGCGCATCGAGAAAATCCGCGATCAGTTCGTCGCCATCGGCGGCATGAAGCCAGTTGAGGGCACCTACAACCAGGCCATACCGTCGTGCGGCCAGTTGCACATCAGGCCGGTCAAGTTCTTGCTCAACCAGGCGGTTGGCAAGGCGCCGGATTTCGCGCCGCCGCAGGGCGAGATGTCGATCAAGGACTCGAAATCGCCGCTGCTGCTCAAGATTGCCGGTGAGGAGCAGGACGGCAAGTGGCTGTACGGGGTTTCCGGTGAGGGCGAGGCGCCGAACCCGATGGTGCGGCTGCGCATGGTGGTCGCCGGTTTCATGCGCTACGGCGGGATGAACAAGGTCAGCGACACGCAGGTCATGTTCCCCTGCGGCGCACGCCACGACGAGTTGGCCCGGTTGCTGTTGCCGTATTCCCGTAACATATCCAGCGTTGAGGGCATGATGGCCGCCGAGGCCCTGCGCGGCCAGATGACCACCGGAACCCTTGGCTTTTCGGCCACATAGTTAATTTTCCCGCACTCGATTCCCTGTCCCAGAGGAGGCGCCGACATGCCATTCCAAGAAACCATGACCCCCCGTGAACGGGTGATGAATGCCCTGACCGGTAAGCCCGTTGACCGCACGCCGGTTTCCAATCCCACCAATGTGGCGACGGTGGAGTTGATGGACATGATGGACGCGCCGTTTCCCGAGGCGTGCCGCGACCCGGAACTGGCGGCTCGCCTGGCGGCGACCGGCTACACGGAATTGGGCTTCGACTCCATCATGCCGTATTTCACCATCATCCAGGAGTCGTCGGCCCTTGGTTGCGAGATGCAGTGGGAGGAGAAGGACAACTGGCCCACCGTGCGCATGAGCAATCCCGTCTGGAAGGGTCTGGACGATATTCGCGTGCCCGCCGGATTTCTGAACCACCGTGACAACGTCGCCATCACGGGATCGCTTCGCATGCTCAAGCAGGAATTCGGCGACGAGGTGGCCATCATCGGCAAGACCATGGGGCCGTGGACGCTGGCCTACCACGTGTTTGGAGTCGAGCATTTTTTGCTGATGACCGTTGACGATCCGGACGCGACCATGCTCTGCCTGCACAAGTTGAAAGAAATATCGGTGCTGTTCGGGGAGGCGCAAATCGAAGCCGGCGCCGACGCGCTGACCTTTCCCGATCACGCCACCGGCGACTTGGTCAGCGGTGAGTATTACGAACGCTTCCTGCTGGAGCTTCACCAGGAAATGGTCGAGCGCCTGAAAGTACCGCTGATCCTGCACATCTGCGGCAACACGCTGGATCGCATGGACTACATCGCCCGCACCGGCATGGCGGCCTTTCACTTCGATTCCAAGAACGACCCGCAGCAGGCGATGGACATCGTCGATGGCCGCATCGCCCTGGTGGGCAACATCAACAATCCCGAAACGCTTTACGCCCGCGGACCCGAGGAGGTGCGCCAGGAGGTCTATCGCTGCCTGGACGCCGGGGTAAACCTGATTGCCCCCGAGTGCGCCATCCCCCTGGCCACCAAGCTGGAAAACCTGCTGGAGATCCCGAAGGCCGTGCGGGATTGGACACATGAGCACGCTGCCTGAGGACGCCGGGTAGAACGCCAACGTTCCCCCTGATACAATCGCCGCGTCGGTTCCTATACACCCCAAGGTGGGATTTGCGCCAAGGAGCATGAGGCATGCAGATACATAACCAAGGCTTGGAGAAGGAATTCGCCCACGTCGCCAAGCCGGCAGAAATCAATCACATCCAGAGCCTGTTCGAGAAATCGGCCCCCATCATGCACGACATCGCCTACAACCTGATCACCGGTAAGCACAACGAGGTAAACCGGCTGACCAAGCAGGCGCTGGACGATGGGTTCCAAGCCAACACCATCCTGGACGATGGCCTCATTGCCGGGATGGCCATCGTGGGCATCAAATTCCGCGACAACATCATCTTTGTACCCGAAGTGCTGGTGGCGGCGCGCGCCATGAAGGCCGGTATGACCCATCTCGAGCCAATCCTGTCGGCGTCGGGCATCGAGCCGATGGGCACGATCATCATGGGCACGGTCAAGGGTGACCTGCACGACATCGGCAAGAATCTCTGCATCATGATGCTGCGCGGCTCCGGATTTGTGGTTCACGACCTGGGGGTGGACACCAAGCCCGATGAGTTCATCGATGCCGTCATGGAGCACGGCGCCGAAATCCTCGGCATGTCGGCGTTGCTGACCACCACCATGCCGAATATGGGCAAGACGATCGAGGCTTTCGAGGAAGCAGGGCTCCGCGACACGGTGAAAATCATGCTGGGCGGCGCGCCGCTGACGCAGGAATTCGCCGACGACATGGGGGCCGACGCCTACGGCGGCAACGCCATTGCGTGCGTCGATCTCGCCAAGGCATTCATCGCCGAAGGGGCCATGCCGGAAGCTTCATAGACAGCCCCGGTCGGAGAACGCCATGACACAGCAGATAGACAAAGCGCAGTACCGCGCGAGCCTGGCCCGTCTGGAAGCGATCTTCCGGGACATGTCGAACACCGCCAGCGAGGTGTCAACCTGGCGCTGCCCGTACAAGAACGCCGAGGACCGCTGCACCGCCGGCTTCGGCTGCCGCAACCAAGACCGCAGCGTCGCAAAAGGCGAACTGTTCATCTGCCTGAGCGATGACAAACTCGACTACCGGAGTGCCTGGGAAACGTAGGCAAAGTCTGAATCACCCCATACCATGAAAATGTCCTGCCCCACTACCCCCAAACCGCCATCCCGGCGCCAGCCGGATTCCAGTGATGCCGCTCAGGGCTGGGTGCCGGCGCCTGTCCCGCACTTGGTCCAGGAGCAAACCTGGCTTGGCGTGCAGGCGGACTTAACAGACCTTCCATAGGAAGACGCCTGCATGGCACCCATGTACCACGACTCCCACCGGCTCGACGCCGTTGCCGGCAAGTCCGTTTTCGACTACGCCGACACCTTGAAAGTCCGCGTGCCCACCTCGTGCGGCAGAACCGGTCAGTGCCACGAGTGCATTGTCGAAATCAAACGCGGCATGCCAGCGCTCAATTCCCCGACCCAGGCGGAAAGCTTCCTGCGCCAGCCGTACCGCCTTGCCTGCCAAGCCTTGATCGCCGAGCCCGATGCCGATATCGAATTTGCCGTGTTACGGCGCCAGCCGAAGATTCTGACGCATGGCATCCGCCGCCAAGTGCCGTTGGTGCCACTGACCATTCGCAGGGGCGACAGCGTGTATTTCGGTGACGAACGCCTCGACGACTACCGGGGCCAAGTCTGCGGGTTGGCGGTGGACCTCGGCACCACGACGGTCGCGCTGAATCTGGTCGACCTGGAAAGCGGCGACATTCTGTACACGGGCTCGTTCGAAAACCCGCAACGCTTTGGCGGCAGCGACATCATGCACCGCATATCCTACGACGGCGGGCCGTTCCGGGGTGAGTTGCAACAGGCCATCTTGTCCGGTATCAACTTTGAGATACGGGATATGTGCCGGCGCCTCAAGGTGCGAGCGCGGCGAATTTACGAGGTGGTCATCGTTGGCAATGCCACCATGCGCGACCTGTTCTTCGGGTTCGACGTCCAGCCGATCGGCGAAAAGCCCTACAAGTCCATCACCGAGCTGGAGATGCTGTCGGGGCAACGAGCGACCACCGCGCTGAACGTCAAAGCCAAGGAGCTGGGGCTACGGATTTTTCCGCGCGCCAACGTCTACGGTGGGCCACTCATCAGTTCACACGTTGGCGCTGACGTGCGGCCGACTTGCTCGCCGTGGGGCTGGACGAGGAAGACGACGTTGTCCTGCTGGTGGACGTCGGCACCAATACGGAGGTCGTCGTCGGCAACCGCCACCGCATGATCGCGGCGTCGTGCCCGGCGGGTCCGGCTTTCGAGGGCGGAGAGGTAACGTACGGCATGCCCGGTTACGACGGCGCCGTGGAGTCCGTCACCATCGGCGACGATGGCGTCACTTGCAAGACGATTGGCGGAGCACCGGCACAGGGCATTTGCGGCTCCGGCCTCGTCGATTTGCTGGCAGAACTACGGCGCTGCGGCAAAATGAACGAACTCGGCGCTTATGAGAACGGCGAAGGCGCTTTCGTCTTCGCGCCGGAGAGCGGCATGACGCTGTCACGCGCCGATATCAGCGCCCTGGCACAGGCCAAGTCGGCCAATTTCTCGGGCCAGTACATCGCCCTGCGGCGCTACGGCGTGCCGCTTGGCGAAATCCGCAAGCTGTACCTGGCAGGCGGTTTCGCCAACTACGTCAACGTCGGGAACGCCATCAACATCGGCTTCATTGCCAACATGCCCGCCGAGCGCATCCTCAAAGTCGGCAACGCGTCACTGGAAGGCGCGACCCTTATGCTGATCAACAGCAACCTACGGCAACGCATGGAGGAGTTGGCGCCCCGGATCGAGCATGTCGAGCTGGAGACCACCCCGGATTTCTTCGACATCTTTGTCGAGGGTTGTATGTTTAACCCTATGGGCGAGCCGCTTGGTCCGTAGAACTCATCCGGTGCGAAACGCCCGCCGCAGCCATATTGTTAGCCGCACTCTGGCAATGGAGGCTTACCGACGTGTACGAGATCACTCTCGAAAACTTCCGGTGCTTCCGCAATAGACAGACCGCCCGCTTGGCGCCCTTAACCTTGCTCGTGGGTGAAAACAGCACCGGCAAAACATCCTTTCTGGCCATAATCCGGGCACTCGTGGACGTAGCTCTCGGCTTTCGGAATCCAGACTTTAAGGAAGAACCCTATGATTTGGGAAGCTTTGATGAAATTACCCATCGCCGAGGCGCCAGTGGAGGTAGGGCTAAGACGTTTGAAGCAGGGTTTCGCGTCATAGGACCCAAAGGGCAGACCGTTGATGGCATGACTCGCCATTTTAGTGTCACGTTTGGGAAAAGAGGCACGGCACCAGTTCCGGTGCGAAGATGTTTCTCAATGGGGAGCACTTGGGCCGATGAATGCTTCGAAACAGGCCAGCCTTATATCCTTCGGATTGGGACTTACAGGGGAAGTTGGGAGAAAAAAGTGCCAACTGATGCCGCTGCCGGATTCGACCTTGATGACGACCTATTGGCACCTCTCATTCACACCTTAAGGTCTTCGTTTTCGAAGGACGAGCAAAAACAAGACAGGAAATTCATACCAATGTCAGGATCTCCGGCCTTTAACTCGGAGGATGAGAAACTGATCTACGGTCTGCTTGTTAACGAATTTTGGTCTCTTGCACCACTCTTGTTCGCGAGTGCACCAGTGCGTACAAAACCGCGTCGTACCTATGACCCTTCTCGACTCACATCGGACCCGGAAGGCAACTACGTCCCCATGTTGCTTGCCAACACATATTTTCAGGAACGGGACAAATGGCGGGAACTCAAGCAACGGTTGGAAGACTTCGGAAAAGCGGCTGGTCTCTTCGATGAAATCTCCATCCGGCCACTGGGCAAGAGAGACAGTGAGCCCTTCCAGTTGCAGGTGAGAAGATTTGGGGCCCGCCTGAAAGGGCCTCAACGCAATCTCATTGACGTGGGCTATGGCGTCAGTCAGGTGCTCCCGGTGATTACCGAGTTGCTGCGCCCAGACGCACCATTCTTGTTTTTGTTGCAGCAGCCGGAGATACACCTGCATCCGAGTGCGCAAGCCGCTCTTGGAAGCTTGTTCTGTCATGTGGCTGGATCGGAACGGCTACTAGTTGTCGAAACACACAGCGACCACCTTATCGACCGGGTGCGTATGGACGTCCGGGACAAGACAACCACACTGAGACCTGAGGACGTATCCATTCTCTACTTTGAACGTGGCGATCTGGACGTTCGGATTCACTCGCTCCGAATCGACGAAGAGGGAAACATCTTGGGCGCCCCTGACGGCTACCGACAATTCTTTATGGAAGAAACCAACCGTTCGATTGGCCTGTAGTCATGTGCGCTATCCTTGACAATGACGTCGCGTATCAAGTGTTCGGACGAGACCGGCCCCCGGCCGGGGTGGCGTTCCGCAGGTGGATTGACTCGCGAAGAGGTCAGTTGGTCGTCGGGGGTCAGTTGCGCGTAGAACTTGGAAGGAACCATGCGTTCCGGCTCTGGTTGCAGCAGGCGCTGCTTCAGGGCAGGGCGAGAAGCGTCAACGACCGGGAAGTGGACAAGCGGACGGCGACTCTCAGAAATGCGGGCGTATGTCGATCTAACGACCCGCACATCGTGGCATTGGCGCAACTCAGCAACGCTCGCCTGCTGTATTCCAACGATGATGACCTGAGACACGATTTCGGGGACAAACAACTCATCGACCGGCCCAGAGGAAAGGTTTATTCGACGAAGCAGAGCAACGATTTCCAGGAAAGTCACAGACGGCTTCTGAATCAAAGAAGGCTATGTGTGCGGTGAAGGAGAACCCATGGCTTACAAGGTATTAGTGACGGATTACGTGTGGCCCTCCGTAGAGCCAGAAAAGGCGGTGCTGGCTCAGATCGGGGCCGAGCTCGTGGTGGCGCCGGACGGCAGCGAGGCCACCCTTGCCGAATTCGCGAGGGACGTTGACGGCATTCTGACGTGCTTCGCGCAGGTTACCGATACCGTCCTGCGAGCGGCGGAGAAATGCGTCGTGGTTGGACGCTACGGGGTTGGGGTAGACAACATCGCGGTGGACACGGCAACGGAACTGGGCATGGCGGTTACCTACGTGCCGGACTACTGCGTCGAGGAGGTCTCCGATCACGTCATGGGGCTGCTGATGACCTGGAACCGGCGCATTGCGTATTTCGACCGGCTGGTCAAAACCTCCGGCTGGGGCAGCCTGTCTCTGACCATACCGATCTGAGGCTGCGCGGCAAGAAGCTGGGCATCGTCGGTTTTGGCCGCATCGGCCAGGTCGTGTGCCGGAAGGCGCTGGCCTTTGGCTTCGAGATCCTGGCCTGCGACCCGTTCGTGCCCGCCGAAACAGCGACGAAGCTCGGCGGCAAAATGGTGGATATGCCAACGCTGTTGAAGGAATCCGACTTCGTGACCCTGCACTCGCCGCTGATCCCCGAGACGAGAAACATGATCGGCGCGGCCGAACTCGCCTCATGAAGCCGACGGCGTTCCTCATCAACTGCGCGCGCGGCCCATTGATCGACGAGGACGCCTGTACGACGCCCTGACAAACAACCGCATCGGCGGGGCCGGATTGGACGTGCTGGTCGAAGCGCACCCGGCCCCCTGACCACCCGTTGCTGCGGCTTGAGAATGCCATCATCACGCCGCACGTGGCGTTTTTCTCGGAAGAAGCGGTGACTGGAACTGGAGGAACGCGCGGCAGGGGAAGTCGCCGCGGTCTTGCAAGGCAGGATGCCCGAGAATCTGGTGAACAAGGACGTGCTTGCCCACCCCAACCCGAGGCACCAACTGCCCAGAGGCTAGCACCCTTGGGCAGTTGGTCAATCAAGATGCGAACACTCGGAACCAACAACGTGCTCAGGCAAGATCGTACAACTTGATCACGTTTTCGCAGGTAATCTTGCGCTGCACGCTGGCCGACACGTCGCTGAGGTTGACCTCAAGGTGATGCCGTGAATCGGGCCAGATGCAGTCCGGATGCGGGTAGTCCGCGCCCCAGATGATGTTGTCCTCACCCACCAGCGGAATGATCGTCGAGATGAACTCATCCTGCTGGTACGTGGTATACCCGTTGCGCCGGAAGTAGTCGCTCGGCTTCATCGAGAAGCCCAGCTCGCGGGCGCGGTCCTCATACTCGGTATCAAGGCGATCGAGGACGTAGGGTATCCAGGTGACGCCGGACTCGCCGAGGATGAACTTGAGATTGGGGTACTTCTCGCAAGCCCCTGAAATGATCAGGGCCACGAGGACTTCCATCCCGTCCAATTGGAAAAGCGCCGAGCGCAACAGACGCCATTCGATCGCGTATTCCTCCTCCATCCCCGGCGTGTCAGGCGCCCGCAGACCCTTGAAACCAGTGGAGTGGAAGGAGATGGGGAAGTTGCACTCGGCAGCAGCTTCCCATACGTGGTACCAATCGTGATGCCACAGGGGCACGCTCATCCGTTTGACGGGCAGGTCGCCGCCCTTCAGGCCCATCTTAGCGCAGCGGCGGATTTCCGCCGCACCTTCCTGCGGATCGTTGTTCGGGATGACGGCCAGTGGGAAGACACGATTCGGGTCGGAGCGCTTGGCGAAGTCGGCTACCCAGTCGTTATACCGCCGGTATGCCCAGGCGCGGCGGTCGCCGTCGGGGATAAGATCGTTGACCAACAGGCAGCCATAGACGATTTCCGCGTCGACGCCGTCCCGGTCCAGGTCTTCGAGCCGCAATTCCGGCGTGGTCGGGCGCGGGCTGGCTTCCCAATCATGGCCCCACCCAAAACCCAGGTCCTTCATGGTATCGATGCGAGCGAACATACCCTTCTGGTACTTTAGAAAACCGGGTCCGACACCGTTCCACATGCCCTTGTCCTGGCCTTCCACAAACCAGTGCAGGCCGTCGTCCAATTCCTCCACCCGCGGAACGAGTAGTCTCCACTTGGCCGGCGCATCGGCCGACCACAAATCGGGTGGACAATAGGTCAAGTCAATATGGTTGTCGCCGGAAATAAGGTTGTACTGCAAAACGCTCTCCTTACGCGTGAGGTGTTCATCTGCCCGGTCAGGATATCGAGACCGGATCATGAGCCGCGCTGCCATGCCCTCAGGGATCAGCTTGAGGTAAAGCAATTCTACACGCATTGCATTCCACAGGTCTAGCAAGGCGGCGAGCCGCTATGTATATTGGGGCGGCGTGGCAACAGATTGAAAACGTCCCGTCTTCCATCAATAAATCATTCGCCAACCTTAAACAGTCAACAGATAGTGAGCACCCAACTATGCGTTTGATCCTGATCGGTCCGCCGGGAGCGGGCAAGGGAACCCAAGCCGAATACCTGGTAGAACGATTCCAGATTCCGCACATTTCGAGCGGCGACATGCTGCGAGCCGCGGTGGCCGCCGGCACGGCGTTGGGCAAGCAGGCGGACGGCTTCATGAAGGCCGGCCAACTGGTGCCCGACGAATTGGTCATTGCGTTGATCATTGAGCGCACGGCGCAGCCGGACTGCGCCAAGGGGTTCATCCTCGACGGCTTTCCACGCACCCGACCGCAGGCCGAAGCACTGGCCGTCGATCTGGAAAAGGCCGCCGTGGCCCTCGACGCCGTGGTGTTGATCGAGGTGCCGGACGGCCGCATTCTGGAGCGCGTCACCGGCCGGCGCATGGACCCCGAGACCGGTGACATCTACCACGTCCAGTTCAGGCCGCCACCCGCAGACATCGCCGGTCGCGTCGTGCAACGCAAGGACGATACCGAGTCAGCCTGCACAGCCCGCCTAGAGAAGTACCACGCCGAAACGGCACCCATCATCCCGTTCTACAGCGATCAGGGGTTGCTAAAGCGCATCGACGGCGACACCGCGCCGGAGATCGTGACGGCCCGCATCGCGGCAACACTGAATGAAACAACGTCGTAAAGCTTACACGTCTATGTCAGCGCCTGCGGATTGACCGGGGAGAGGGGACGACGCCCCTGAAGGACGGCGGCGATCTCGCGCCCTGCCCGCCGACGCGCCTCGGGCATCATGCGCGAGGAGGCCGAGGCCACGTGTGCCGACAGGATGACGTTGTCCATTTTGAGCAGCGGGTTATCGGTGCTCACAGGCTCTTGTTCGAACACGTCAAGGCCGGCTCCGGCAATCCATCCTTCCTGAAGCGCCTTGATCAGGGCCTTTTCGTCTACCGTCGGACCTCGACCGGTGCTGATGAAAATCGCCGTCGGCTTCATGGCGTGAAAATGCGGCTCCGTAAACATAGCCTGCGTGGCAGGGGACAGCGGCACGTGCATGGAGACAAAGTCAGCGGTTTGCAGTAACTCTTGCAGACTGCCCTGTGACGCCGACCTCGTATTGCTGCATGACGTGCTCGTGAATGAAAGGGTCGAAGGCGATGACGTGCAGGCCGAAAGCCTTGGCACGCTTGGTAATCAGCCGCGGGATATTGCCGAAGGAGATGAAGCCCAGGGTCTGTCCCTGCAGGCGCGCGTGCTTGGATAGCTCCTCGCGGCCGTCGCCCCAACGGCCCTCGCGCACGATACGGTCCTGCGTGATGAGACGCCGCCAGCAGGCGAGCAGCAGGGTCATGGCGTGGTCGGCGACTTCTTCGATGAACACGTCCGGTACATTGGTGACGACAATGCCCGCCCGTGTGGCGGCGGGGACGTCCACGTAGTCGAAGCCGACGCCGGAACCCGCGATGACCTTGCATTTTTCCAGCGCTGCCAGGGTTTTCGGCGTCAGGCGCACGCCGCGGCCAATGATGGCATCGGCGTCCTTGGCTTGGGCGATAAACGCGTCCTCGTCGGAGGCGTCCAACACGACGATTTCTGCGCCGATGGGTTCCAGAGCCTCGCGTTCCATCTCGTAATTTATCCCGCCGAGATCCGCCAAGGGTCCCGACATCTTCCCGGTAACGACTTTGAACGTTGCCACCCATACCTCCCCGATTCAGGATTCTTTGCCTTGTTGTGAGATGCTTACGACCGACCATGTTGGCCGTGCGACGTGGCGGCCGATGGGCGTTCAGAATAGGAAGTACACAGGCATTTTGCAAACGAGCCGGAGCCCGAAAGACCGCATGCTATACTGCCGCGCCTCATCCACCACGACCTTATCCAAGTCCAAGCCACCATCCCGCTGGGTCAAAGCGAAAGGAGCCGTAATCCATGAGTATCAAGTTGGGCGTGCACGCAGGACCGCAAGACTTGCCGATGGACGACCTGAAGCGACTGTGGAAACAGGCCGACGAGGCCGGATTTCATTGGATTTCCGTGTGGGATCATTTTTACGCCAACCCGCTCCAGAGCCGTGACAACATGTGCTTCGAAGCCGTCGCCGCGATGGCGACGTTGGCGGCTCGTGACGTCCCGGGCGCGCGTCGGCTGCCTGGTGTTCTGCACCTTGTTTCGCAATCCGGGTCTGCTCGCAAAGGCGGCCATTACGGTCGATCACATCAGCGGCGGGCGCTGCGAGCTGGGCCTGGGTGGGGGCTGGTTCGAGGAAGAGTTTCGCGAGTTCGGCTACGGTTTCCCACCCATCAAGGAGCGGCTGGACCAGATGGAAGAGGCGGTCCAGATTATCAAGTCGCTGTTCGAGGAACCCGTGACCCATTTCGCGGGGAAATACTACAACCTGCAGGGCGCCGTCTGCGCGCCGAAACCCTGTCAACGGCAAGCTGCCTATCTGGATCGGCGGGCGCGGTCCCAAACGCACGCCACGCATGGCCGCTCAATACGCCGACGGGTTCAACCTGCCTTACGTGTCACCGGCAGAGTTTCGTCAACGGATGGAACAGTTGGAGATCGCCTGCGACAAACTGGGCCGGGACCCCGCCGGCATCACGCGCAGCGTCAATCTGCATTTTCTCATGGCTGCCGACGCGGCCGGTGCCGAAAAGGCGAGAGAACGACTGGAAAAAATGGCCCCTGACCGCCGTCAGGGTGCGCTTACCGGCACGGCACAGGAAGTCATTGATCGCATCGGGGAATACATGGAGGCGGGCGCCGAGGGATTGAACATCGCCTTCCGTGCGCCCATTGATTGGGAGGCGTTCGAGGCTTACATCGAAACGTCTTGCCGGTCTTTCATCGACCCTGTAAACGAAACCGCCGGGGCCGGCGCAAAACGTTCCAGCCAACCCCGGACGGGAAATGAGGGCATATCTACGGCCGCTACAGGCCCTTGAGCACGTTCAAGAGCTCGTCGTTGGGAACGAGTTGCGGAGTAGGCGTGGTCTTGTTGTAGCGCACCACGCCCTCCTTGTCGATGATCATGAAAGCCCGCTGGTTGCGCCGGTAAATGACCGGCCCGAAGCCCTCTTGCTCGAGAAGGGCAGGGGTCATCGAAAAGGGTGCCATAGGCCTTCGACATGCTGCGGAACATGTCGCTCAACAGGGGATAGGTGAGACCGAGCTTTTCGGCCCATGCTTTGTTGGCATCGTTGAAATCGACGCTGATACCCAGTACCTGGGCATTGGCGGCCTCGAACTTGGGCAAGTCAAGTTCGAAGGCCAGCGCTTCCTGCGTTCAAACGCCGGTAAAGGCGCCAACGTAGAAGAAAATGACCAGGTGCTTCTGGCCGATAAAGTCGGACAGCTTCACCTCATCGGCGGTGGTCGACGGCAGGGCGAAGTCGGGCGCCTTCTCCCCGACCTGGAGGGCCGAGGCAGAACTAAGGGCGCCGCAGACCAGCACTGCGGCAAACAGCAGGGCAGCTGCGAACCGCCCGTGCCGTTGGATTACCTGCATAAAAAGTCTCCTTGTGTAACGTTAGCTACGCGGCTGGGCCGCCAGATCGGCAAGGTACTGCCGGAATGAGCCGCTGTCGAGGTCGAAAGGCCCGGAGCACCGGCAACGACCACGCCCTCGCGGTTGATCACGAGCGTATACGGAACGCTCCCGAGCGCCAAGCGCACGGGCCACCGTCATTTTCTGATCGACCAGCGTGGGGAAGGTGTATGCATGCCTGGCAAGGTAGGACTGCACTGTCGGCACACCGCCACCGTCAAGGGAGATCGCGACTACGGCAACATCTTCATTCGGGAAGGCTTCGTGTACCCTCTGCACGGAGGGCATCTCGCTGCGGCAGATCCCTCACCAAGTGGCCCAGAACCGTGCAACCACCACCTTGCCTTGCAGGCCGGCGGCACGAACGAGGTTGCCATCGGGGTCGGGAAGCTCGAAGGCGGGGAGGGTTACAGTTTCACCCGGAGCCTGCATGCCCTGAGGAAGGGCGAGGCCGTCTGCCGCATCCGCGTGCATGGGATACAGCGCCAAAACGGTTGCCGCGATCAGGCCGAGCCAAACCCAGGCGCGTCCTGCTCGTCTAAGTCCAGACATGGTTCTACCTCCTTTGCGGAGTTTCGTATTGGAATCATACGTCTGCAAGCCGGTAAACGACTGCGCGCGGCATTGCACCAGACAAAACGGCAAAGCAGCGGCACAACTTACCCTCAGCCGCGCAGAAAGTCCAGCAGGCCGGCGGCGGATTCGTGAGAAAACCGCAGGCAAGCCACAAAGATGGCGACGACGGCGAAACCCAGCAGAACCGTGATGTCTACGGCCACCGGGAAGTCGGGACCGAGGGGTGGGGCAAGGCCGCTGACGAGGGCGTGCTTGAGCAGATCGACCCCGTAGGTGAACGGATTCACGGCGGCAACGATCTTCAGGATATCGGGCAACTGTTGTACCGGGTACAGAGCGCCGCTCAGGAAAAAAACGGGGAAAATGACGAAGTTCATAATGACGGCGAAATTGTCCAGGGTGGAACTCCACACCGCAATCAGCATCCCCAGGCTGGCGCAGGCCAGCGCCGTGGCGAACAAGCCGAGCACCAGCAGCGGCAGCGACACGTTGCCCGCAATGTATCCCATCAGGGCCAACAGGACGGCGAAGGCTCCCGCTTGTACAACGGCCACCACCATGCCGCTGACCGTTTTGGCGATGACCACCCAGTAATGGGGCAGGGGAGAAATAATCAGCAGACGCATGATGCCGAACTCTTTGTCATACACCACGGACAACGAAACCAGCATGGCGGCGAACAGCATCACCATGCCGAGTAGTCCCGGCGACAGGAAGCGCTGGTAGCCGTCGGACGCCTCATCGCCCAGCAGGGTGCCGAACCCCGCGCCGATGACCAGCAGCCAGATGAGCGGCCGTACCAGGGCGCTCACCAGACGGCCGCGCTGGCGCACCATGCGCATTATCTCGCGTTCGATCAAAGCCCACACCGGTCGCCACATCAGATATCCAATCCCGAGTTCAGGGCCGGATCGTTTACCCACAGGAACACGTCGTTGAGGTTGGGCCGCCGCCAACGAACCGCCTGCACACTGTCGTTAATCTCAGCCTGCAATTCGGCGAACGAAAATTGTTCGTCAAGCACGCGAAAGCTCGCGGTCCCGCCTTCCTTGAGGCAGGGACCGAGGCGGGGGGACAAGAGCCCGGCGATCACGTCCAGGTCGGTGCCGTCGATTTCCAGCACGTAAGGACCGAACCGCCGGACCAGGGATTCGGGCGTCCCGGCGCCAATGATTCTACCCGAGGCCAAAAAAGTAACCTGATCGCACGCTTCGGCCTCTTCCAGATAGTGCGTGGTGAGGAAAACGGTCATGACTTCCTCACGACGCAACTGCTCGATGAAGCGCCAGATGCCGCGCCGGCTGGGAACGTCGAGCCCCAGGGTGGGTTCGTCAAGAAACAGGACACGAGGCCGGTGCAGCACGCCGCGGGCAATATCGAGCGCCCGCCGCATGCCACCGGAGAGCGTTGCGACCTTCATGTGGCGCCGTTCGCGCAGATTGAACAGTTCCAGCAATTCGTCGCTGCGCTGGCGAATGGTGGCACGGGACAGATTGCGCAGCATGCCTGCAAAACGAAGGTTTTCGTCAACCGTCAGGGTACGATCCAGCGCCGACTCCTGGAAGACCAAGCCGACCTCCCGGCGCACCGCGACGCTCTCCCTGAGGACGTCGTGCCCGGCCACGCTCGCCTGTCCTGCCGTGGGGCGGCGAGAGTAGTCAACATGTGGATGGTGGTGGTTTTGCCGGACCCATTGGGGCCGAGCAGGCCGAAGAATTGGCCTGCCGGGATGGCAAGCTGCAGGCGGTCAACTGCCTGCAGCTTGCCGTATGTCTTGCTCAGATCGGTCGTCTGGATGGCGAGTGGGACGTTGGACTGCGACAAGGCGTCGACCTGCATGTGAGTTAGGTCCCGTCGCGAGGGTCTGGCGACTGTTAAACGCCAGATTCGACAAACTGCCGCGAATTCTTGTTGCTGCGGAACATCGGAAGCTGACCGGCAGGCGGAACGACCTGGTCCTCGTCGATGGCATTGAGCACGACGTCGTGCTGCGGCGACAGGCTGCAAACGGGGTCCGCGTTGGCCGCGTCGCCCGTCAGCATGTAGGCTTGGCAGCGGCAGCCGCCAAAGTCCTTGGCGCGTTCCGGGCAGGTCCGACAGGGCTCCTTCATCCAGTCCTCGCCCCGAAAGGCATTGAAGGCTGGGGATTCGTGCCAGATCCAATGCAGGCTCGCGTCGCGCACGTTGGGGAAGTCCAGGCCCGGCAGTTGATGGGCTGCGTGGCAGGGCAGGGCACTGCCATCCGGCGCCACATTCAAGAACACGGAACCCCAGCCGGCCATGCACGGTTTGGGACGGTCCTCGAAGTAATCGGGCACCACATAGTAGACCTTCATGCGCCCCTTGAAGCGTTCCTGGTAGTCGTGGGCGATGGCTTCGGCGCGCTCCACCTGCTCGCGGGTCGGCAACAGTTGAGAACGGTTGACCTTCGCCCAACCGTAATACTGCGTGTTGGCCAACTCGACGTAATCGGCTTCCAACTCCTCGGCCATCTGCAGGATTTCCTCGGTCTGATCGATGTTCTGCCGATGCAGCACGACGTTCATCACCATCGGGTAATCGTAATGTTTGATCAACCGCGCCATGGCCAGCTTGCGCTCAAAGGTCTTGGCACCGCCGATGTAGTCGTTGACTTCCGGTGTATTGGCCTGGAAGCTCAACTGGATATGGTCCAGCCCGGCTTCCTTGAGAGCCGCGATGCGCGGCTCGTCCATGCCGATGCCGGAGGTGATCAGGTTGGAATAATAGCCAAGCCGTCGGGCTTCGCGAGCCAACTCGACGAGGTCCTTGCGAACCAGGGGCTCGCCGCCCGAGAAGCCGAGTTGCGTAGCGCCCATGGCGCGGCCTTCCTGAAGCACCCGCATCCATTCCTCGGTGGTCAGCTCATTCTGATACTTGGCGTAGTCTATGGGGTTGGAGCAATAAAGGCATTGCAGCGGACAGCGGTAGGTCAACTCCGCCAGCAGCCACAGGGGGTTAGTCTGCCCGTTCGATGCAGATCCAGCCGTTTGCATAAGCGTCCTCCAGAAACTCGCGCACGTCCGCGGCGATGTCGTCCTGCGGAAATGCCTGTTGCAGCTCCTCGACCACTTGAGTGACGGATTTGGCCTCCCGGCAGCGGGTCAGGATTTCTGCGGCCGGTCCGTTGAGGGTCACCATGCCCTCGGGATACAACAACACGTGGGCCTGCTGCGCCTCTTCCCACTGCATGCGAAAGTGGCGGGTAATACTGATAATGTCATCCGCCTTCAGGGCCTCCGGTTCTGCCATTTTGGCCTCCTTCGCCGCATCCGTTCCTCAACGCTCGGTCAGCGCGTATTTCTTGTGCGGCGGCAGGGTTTCTTGGGAAATATAGGCCATGTACATGGCGTCCAACATCGTCCACAACACGTCGAGCTTGAATTCCAAAATGTCCAGGGCCCGTTCCTGCTGGGCGCGCGTCTTGAAATAGTCCAGCGTGACCTGGAGTCCATGCTGCACGTCCCGGCGCGCCTCGGTCAGGCGCATGCGGAAATAGTCCAGACCCTCCGGGCCAATCCATGGGTAATGCTTGGGAAACGACTCGATACGCGAAGCGTGCGCGTCCGGGGCGAAAAGCTCCGTCAGAGACGAGCACACCGCCTCCTGCCAAGGGCGCGAACGGGCAAAATTGCGATAGGCGTCAACCGCGAAGCGCACACCCGGCAGGACATGCTCCTCACTACGAACTTCCTCACGCGTCAAACCACAGGCAACCCCCAGCCGCAGCCAGGCTTCGATGCCCCCTGCGTCGCCGTCGGTGCCGTCCTGATCGAGCATGCGCAGAATCCACTCGCGCCGCACCTCCCGGTCCGGGCAGTTGGCCATGACCGCGGCGTCTTTCAACGGAATGTTTTTCTGATAATAAAACCGGTTGGCCACCCAACCCTGCATTTGCGAACGGGTCAATTTGCCCTCGGTCATCATGATCTGGAAGGGATGGTAGACGTGGTACGAGGTTCCCTTCTCCTTCAGCTTCTCGTGAAATTCCTCACGACTCCAGGGGGCCGTTTCGGAAGCAGACATACCGGAACTCCTTCGTTTCGTGGCACGTTTACAGGGTAATGTCCATCCCATCGTGGGCAACTTCAACGCCCGCCTTGGCGACAATAGCGCGCTCCGGAGACTCCTCGTCGAGTATCGGATTCGAATTGTTGATGTGAATCAGAATTTTGCGCGGGCGCTGTAACGAAGCGAGGACACTCAACATGCCATCGTCGCCCGATTGCGGCAGGTGCCCCATGTCACTGGCGAGTTTTTTGCCCAGGCCGGCAATCACCATCTCGTCGTCGCGCCAGAAGGTTCCGTCCACCATCAGGCAATCCGCCTCCTTCATATAAGGAAGGATATGCGGCTCGATCTTGCCCAAGCCGGGCGCGTAGTACAGGTTCTTGCCGCTGCGCAGGTCTTCCACGCGCACGCTGATGTTGTCGCCAAGATGCGGGTCGTGGCGATGCGGAGAATAGGGCGGCGCTTTGCTGCTCAGGGGCACTGCGGTAAAGCGTAGGCCCTCGACGCCATCGATCATGAAATCCGCGCCGGCTTCCAGCGGCACCGAGTGCCAATTGACGCCGCAGTAATGGCCCAACACGTTGAAAAGGGGGTGTCCGGTGGTGAGGTCCTGGTGCACCATGTCGGTGCAGTAAATGTTGAGCGGCTGGCCTTCGCGCAGCACCAGCAGGCCGGTCGTATGGTCGATTTGGCTATCAATGAGGACGATGCCGACGATGCCCGTGTCGCGCAGAGACCGGGCCGGCTGCATGGCCGGAAAAGCCTCCAACTGGGTGCGGATGTCGGGGGAGGCGTTGAAGAGCACCCAATCGATGCCGTCGCTGCTGACGGCGATGGAGGACTGCGTGCGGGCCGTGGCTTTGATATTCCCCTGACGCAACCGACTACAATTCGAGCAATTGCAATTCCATTGCGGGAATCCGCCGCCGGCAGCCGATCCAAGGACGTGTATCCGCATCATTCCTCCGTAAACCTAAAATCGTAATGTATAGGGGCGCGTGCCGTTGCATGAGCCTGGTGCCGGACCGCGCAAATACTAACGGCGGCTCAAAATCGTGTCAACACGCCGCCGCATCGGCTTGTTGCAAGAAAGAACGCATTCAATCGCCTTCATGCATACGGCGCCACAGGATCGCCGCCAGACGGGGCACGACGTCCCTCATGTTGCCTCTGAATTGCAGGGTCTCGGCATGCCGAATCGTTGTAGTCGGGACGTCGACAAGCTGCGCGGACACGAACCAAATGAGGGCGCTGACCTTGGTGACCTGTCCCCAAATGACCCGCTGCACCCCCAGAACGCGCCCCATGCGCAGGGCACAGTCAGCGTCGGCGCAGGGCGAATCGGAAACCACCCCGCGGCCATCGACAAGCGCATGGTGTTCACTCTGAGAAGCCAGCCGACGCAGGCTTTGGCTGGCCAATTGGGCGGGCAAAAGGTCGTAGGCGGTGTCGTCCGGGTTGGCAATGTCGAGGTTGAGCGAGAATTCCAGCACTGCGAGCGTGACCGGTGTCGAAGGGCTGTCTGCCCAGAGCCACGAGGTCAGACAGACTTGGACGAGGAACCCCGCGGCTATCATGAGCGGTTTGAAGGCGGGAATCATGCCCGTCATTGCTCGTCGGGCCTGCCGGGTTTCAAGCGTCCGGTGCTGCGCTCCATCACATATTTGTAGATGTCTTCCATTTGCGATGCGTCCAACAACACGTTCCACGCCTGCATGCCTTTTTCGGGCCTGCCCTCGCGGATGACCTTAAGGAACTCGTCGTGCGGCAGAACCTTGATGGATTCCCGCAAATTGGGCGCGATCTGGCTGCCCACGGCGTCCATGCCGTGACAGCGGAAACAATAGACATGAAACCAGCGCCAACCGTTCATCACGGCTTCCGATACCTGCGAAGCGTCCTGAGCCTCGCCTTCCGGGAGGCCCTGAAAAGCACTCAGCAAAACGAACAGAATCGCTGACAGGATGATGGGGAAGGGGAAACGGCGGTATGAGACACGGTTCCGCCTACAAATCGAGGACCGCTGCAGCATGTTCACTCCCTGTCTTCACGTTCTCGAAATGCTACCCGTCATTGGCGCAGCGCCCGGGCATCCAGCGGTACGCCGTAGTGCTGTCAAGATGCGTCTTATTTCGTCTTTCTTGGCCTGTAGCACGGTCTCCAAGACGTCGCGAAGCTGCTCGTCGGTTTTTCTCACGCCCATCGACATTGCGAACACCTCGGATTCGCCTTCGCCTTTTCCCGCCAACACCGGGACTTCAATGGGTGCCAATCGTAGGGTTTCGAACTGCCGCTCGACAAATACCCGGCTGCCGGGCCCCACACGATGGCCACGTCGATGCGCCCGGAGGCGACGCCCTCGATAATTTTTCCGGGGTAGTTCGTCCGGCCGTCGTAGAACGTGCTGTAACCGACAACGTTATCAACAATGCCGCGGCGGCCGAGTACAAAGTCGATCGGGGAATTCCGGTAAATCCCGATGCGAAGCCGCTCGAGGAGAGGGCCATCGAGGGAAGCGATCTGCAGGTCGTCCTGGCGTCGGGAAACAACGACGAAAGGCGACGAATAGTAGGCGCTCGTCGTGAGCACCATCGGGTGCCCGGCCGGGATGCCGATGACCACAGTCGCACAGCCTGGCGATTCAGCGTACCGCGCAGGAAGCCGCGCCGTTGCGGCCACCACGTGTAGGTACGGGGAATCCCAATTCCGCCGCCACCAGGGCAGCGATGCGGTTTTCGAAACCTTCTTCCTGCCGATTCGAGAACGGCAGGTTGTCCGGGTCCGCGCAAACGTGCAGGGCCTTTAGCTCCGCGCTCTGTGTGCCGGGAACGGTCACAGCGACCATCACCACGAGCCCTACCAACCACAGAAGCGGTTTTCGCCGGTGCATAAAGGCTCCTGCCCGTGCCGTCCAACAGAGTCTTCGGCCACCCGGCGGCGGGGGGCGCCATCACTGGCCTTCCCCCGCCGCCGTCCGACTGCGATGCGCAGGCGATTACAGTCCGAAGACGTACAACATGGCTCCCTTGGTGCTGTGCATCCCCGCGTCGCCAAAGGCGCCGAGAGCACCCAGCCCCGCGGTGGGATCCTCAGGTCCGATGTCCAGAGCCGCCGCGATGCCGGCCCAGCCGCCGACCCCCGAAATGACGGCCACGTACTGCTTGCCGTCGGGCGCCAGAAAAGTCATCGGGTTGGCGATGATGCCGGAGCCAGTCTTGAACCGCCACAACAACTCGCCGGTCTTGGCGTTCACGGCCTTCAGCCAGCCTTCCATGGTGCCATAGAAAACCACGTTGCCGGCGGTGGCCAACGCGCCGCCGTACGCCGCCAGATTCTCCTTGATGCCCCACTTTTTCTCCCCGGTGGTGGCATCCCAAGCGATGAACTCACCGCGGTTGCCGCCCGGTCCGGGATACATCCGCACTATCGCGCCGACGTACCATTGTCCGGCCTGGTATTTCACCGGCACACCTTCGTAATCCATGCAGATGTTATTGGTGGGAACATAGAACAGGCCGGTCTTCGGCGAAAAGGCCGCGGGTTGCTGATCCTTGGTGCCAATGGCCGCCGGACAAATGTCCTTGCTGTTACGGCCCGCCTGAGTACCTTTTTCGGCCACCCGAACGGGCAAGCCGGTTTCCAGGTCCACGCTGGTCGCCCAGTTGACGGCGCCGAACTTCTCCGCCACCAGCACCTCGCCGGTAGCGCGGTCAATCGTGTACCCGAAGCCGTTGCGATCAAAGTGCACCAAGACCTTGCGGGTCTCCCCGTTCATGCTCAAGTCGGCCAGGATGTTCTCGTTGACGCCGTCGTAATCCCACTCGTCGTGCGGCGTCATCTGATAGGCCCAGCGCGCCATGCCGGTGTCCGGATTACGCGCGAAGATGGTCATGGACCATTTATTGTCGCCGGGGCGCTGGGTCGGATTCCAGGCTCCGGGGTTGCCGGTGCTGTAATACAGCAGGTCGAGTTCGGGGTCGTAGGTGTACCAGCCCCAGGTGGTGCCGCCGCCGCGCGTCCACTCATCACCCTTCCAGGTGCTGACGCCGAGGTCGGCACCCTGATGGCTGGCGTAGGGCGAGCTGAAACCGTCGCCGATCAGCACGTCCGTATCCGGCCCGGCGCTGTAGGCGCGCCAGACCTGCTCGCCAGTGTTGATGTCGTTTGCGGTCACGAAGCCGCGCACGCCGAACTCACCACCGCTGATGCCCGTGATGACCTTGTCCTTGATCACCAACGGCGCGGCGGTAATGGTCATACCCTGACCCGGGTCGCCCTGCGTGACCTTCCAGATTTCCTTGCCCGTCGCGGCATCGATGGCGACGACGTTGGTGTCCAACTGCGCCAGGAATATCTTCCCACCGGCGTAGGCCAAGCCGCGGTATACCGTGTCGCAGCACGCCACCGCGGGCACGTTGGCATCCTGATTGGGCTTATAAGCCCACTTGATGGGGGCGCCGTCCCGGGTCAAGTCCAGCGCGTAGACGTTGTTCGGAAACCCGGTGTGCACGTACATCGTGGTACCGACCACCAGCGGGGCGCCTTCCTGCCCACGCAGCACGCCGAGCGAAAACGTCCATGACGCTTTCAGGTTCTTGACGTTACGGCTGGTGATTTGATTGAGGGTGCTGTAACGGTTGGCGGAATAATTCTTGCCGGGCAACGTCCACTGCCCGGCGTCCTCCTGCAGCATCAGAAGTTCATCGTTTGCCTGCGCCCAGAAAGGCAGCGCCAGCATGACTGCAACAACGATCCATAACGAGCGCCTGATCATCTTACCCTCCTTATATCAGTTGCCACTGGAATGCGAAGAACGGTCGTACCAAGGCTTGCGTTGGTAGCACCCTTTGGACTGGCGAGTCAAGGAAAATACGGTCCGGCTACCATGGCGGGAAGAACGCGCCGGCACGGGCAGGGGGGAGAGGGAAGCCGATTACGGTTACCGCTTCGGCTTGACGACGATGGTTCCGATCATCGGCGGATGCAGCCCACACACGTAGGGCAACTCACCCGGCGTGTCGAATCGAATCAGCGAGCTGCTCCTCGGCATCAGCGTGCCGGTGTTGAACGTCCGCGTTCTGGCAACGGCGCTGTGCTCGATCTCGTGGATGTTGACGAAGCGAATGCAGTCACCGGCCTCCAGAACCAGTTCCTTCGGCGTGAACACGTGCGTCATGATCACCTCGTGTATCTTGCCGCACTCCTGGGCCTCGGCCGGTACGGACAAACCAAAGCCGACGACCAGCAACAGCGGGAGGAATACTGCGCCGTGGCGACCGATGATTGCGCCCAAGCGTGTCATGAACGGTGACTCCTTCACATTCTTGTGACCCTTAGTGGTCGTGATTCCAAGGATCGTGCTTCACCTGCGGCGGCAACCAGACGGTTTCGTAGTCGCGCTGCAATTCCTTCTCGCGCGCCATTTCCTCGGTGTGGCTCATCTTGGCGTACTTCGCCTCGGTTGGGCTGGAGTAATTGCGCAGGTTCAGTCTGGCGGCAGACATCACCCGCCGCACCGAGCCGGAACACTTCGGGCAAGTCTGCAAGGGCTCGTCCTTCATCCCTTGCAACACTTGATAGATGACCAGGCACGGACTGCATTCATATTCATAGACAGGCATATCTGGGCTCCTGCCGAAAAGCCAAAGCAAAGGCCAGGCATGCGTGTTCCACATCCCTGGCCCGGTTTGTCCTACGCGGCTACGATCCTGGACGGTTCGGCCGGAGGCGTGTTAGAAGCGGTCTCGAGCCCCCAGATGCGGGCGGCGTTGGTGCCCAACACCTTGGCCTTGAGCTCATCCGTCAACTGCGGGTAACCGTACCCTTCGACCAACTCATCGGGGATACGGAAGCGCCGGAAGGCCTCGATCTGCCACTGCGGGTTGCCCCACAGCACGGAGTCGGTGCCCCACAGCACGGCATCCTGACCGAGGTCGCGCAGCAGGGTTCCGATCACGTGAGCGCAGTCCAGCGGACGGCTGGTGACGGTCGCGGCGAACGTCGATCCCAGCTCGCAGAACAGATTGTTGCGCTGCGGCTTGAAAGACTTCAGCGCCGCCAACTCGCCGTGATAGGGCCACGCGGAGTGGAACGCGATCCAGTTCATGTCCGTGAAATCATCGGCGACGGCATCGAAGTCCTCGGCGTGGGCGTAGCGCGCCATGAATTGCCCGAAGGGGATACCCTTGTGGCAGCCGATGTTTTTGATCCCGAGTTCACGGCACTTTTCCCAGATCGGATAGGCCAGCTTCACATCGTCGAACCACCAGCCGCGTTGCGGGGTGGAATCAAACGTGTAGAGCTTGAGGCCGGAAATCTGGTAGTCCTCGACGAACATCTGCAGCCGATCCAGGGTGTACTCCAGCCCCTGGTTGGGCGTCAGGCCGCCGCCCATCATGATGGTGCGGTTGGGCCAGCGGTTGCGAACCTCTACCTGCTCCTCGATGGGGATCATATCCTGGTCGCCGTAGTCCTCGCGGAAGCCGAACGGGTTGAAAATGCCCACCGTGGTGTCGCTTTCGTCAAGGATAAGCTTGCCGTAGTTCTCCACGGTCATGTCCTCGATGCCCTTCTCCAGGCCCATGGCCTTGCCCAGCCCGTCGAGGAGATTGACGAACCACATGCCCTTTTCGGACGTGTTCACGCCGGGCACAAAGCCGTCCTTGCGCCAGCAGATGTGGGTGTGCTGGTCGACGACGTAATTGAGGTGGGATTTCAGGAGGGCATTCTTCTCGTGCGCCGCCGCTTGTTCCACGGCCTCGGCCTCGGAAACGTCAAAGAAACGCATGCCGGTCGCCTGGTTCACGGCCAGCATCGCGCCCGTAAAGCCGCAGACCGTCTTCATGAAGCTGCGGCGCGGCATGTTGACCCGCTCCGCGAAGCTATCGAGCCGATCGCGAACGCGAGAGCCGAGATGCCCGCTGGAGAAGTAATTGGCTCCTTGCTCGTAGTGATTCGTAGGCTGATTGGACGTGATGCCCATGCCTTTGATGCTCCAATATATTGAACTCCATATCTGCCATCCTCCTTGCCGTGTCATAGATCGTGAGACGCAAAACGTATGACATCGCGTCAGGAACAACAGTAGCCATCGCGCTTCGAGCTGCTTTGGCGGGGCGTAGGATAGGGACAGTTTCAGGTAGTGTCAAATGCAATGATTGAGTGACGTTACGCAGCTCGCAACTCGTGAACCTATCTTGAAGTGTCTCTTCCTGGAAGTCGTCGCCAGGACGCCATCGTGCAGAGGCGTAGGCTCCGCCTGCACGTCATGCCGGACTTGACTCCGGAATGACCTTTGAGGCGTGGCACAGCCTATTTTCATAGCAATGACGAACGATGCCTCTTGTCTCAGCCGATCCCATCAATTCAACAGTGTTGGAACTGTTCCACAAGACATGACGACGTGGCGCGGCGAGACGCGGTTCCCTGCCCGTGACTCGGTGCGATGGGGTGTCATGATGCATCGGGAGAGACATTCTTAGACCAAATTAATTTATTGAAAAGAACATGAAATCAATACTTCGGACAGTTTTGACAAAGAGGTAGCCGCACGAGCCCTCCAATTCTAGAGTTGTGTTAGCCAACGCAACCAAGAATGGAGGTGCTCCGTGCGACTGCTTCAGAGTGTACTTGCGACCTTGCCCCAAACCAAGAAACCGCAACGAAAGTTCATTACCCATCTGCTGGGGCTTGTGCTGATGCTTCCCGGCCACGCCACGTTTCGTAATCTCAGCCGCTACAGTTCCTATCACGAACGTACGTTTGCGCGGTGGTATGGACGCCCGTTTGACTTTGTCGCACTCAACAAAGCAGCGATTACCCAGGTGATTGCGCCCGACCATCAGCAGGCCCTCGTTATCGACGCCAGCTTTATCCCCAAAAGCGGCACCCACACCTATGGCCTTGAACGCTTCTGGAACAGCCGCCAGCGGCGCAGTGAAAAAGGTCTGGAAGTCTCTGCTGTAGCCTGGCTCGACATCACCGACAGATGCGCCTATGGCCTCAGTGTCGAGCAGACACCCCCAAGCGACAAGACCTCGGAGCCACAAGGCACACGCATCGATGCCTATCTGGAGCAATTGCAGCGTGTGGTCTGTGACCATCACCTGGGTCATCTACGCTATGTGATAGCGGATGGCTATTACAGCAAACGTAAATTCCTCGATGGGGTTCGCGCCCTCGGACTGCACCAGATTGGCAAACTGCGCCGTGACGCCAATCTGCGCTATCTCTACCAAGGACTGGGACACCCAGGACCCGGGCGTCCCAAGACCTATGACGGCAAGGTCCAGTGGGACGACCTGTCACGCTTTGAACGGGTACAGAGTGAAGACGACGACGTGGTGCTCTACCATCAAGTCCTCAACCACGTTCATCTTCGGCGCAATCTGCGTGTCGTGCTCGTCGTGGATACCCGCACCCAGCGGCGGGCGGTGCTGTTCAGCACCGATACCGACTTGGATGCGCAGACGCTTTATCGTGGGTACAAAGCGCGCTTCCAGATCGAGTTTCTCTTCAGAGACGCCAAGCAGTTTACGTCTCTGAGTGCCTGTCAAGCGCGCTCCCAAGCCAAGCTGCATTTTCACTTCAATGCCAGTATGAGTGCTCTGACCCTGGGCAAGCTGGAAGCGCGACAGCAAAGCGGCGGTGCCCAGGCAGGGTTTTCCATGGCGAGTCTCAAACGGCGCGCCTTCAACCAACATCTGCTGGAGCGAATTTCTCGGCATTTAGCCCACGGGCATAGCCTGGAAAAATCCAGCCCCGATTACCAAGACCTTTGTAACTATGGCACCATCACTGACAGGGCGGCTTGAGGACTGTCCGAAGTATTTGTTAATAATTGTCTTCAAAAGATATTTGGATTTCAGATTTAGGTTTCGGTTATTATTCTCTCATTATTCTCTAGCTCGTCCGCTGGCGGCTTGGCTTACGGCTGCCGCTCAGGGGGGAACGTGGTGCGCTGGAGGGTCTAATTTGCATCACACGTTTCGTGTACGGGAAGGCTCCAGCAATTCCCCCTCTTGAAGGGGGGGGGCAGCCGGCAAAATACAAAAGCCTGGAAGTCCGCTCCCGAGCGCAGTCGAGAGTGGGCTTTTCACGGAGAGTAGTCCAATGAAAGCACACGGTAGCGGAGCTTCCGGGCAAGGACCGGAAGGCGGCAAGCGGCGCTTTTCTGCGAGGCACAAAGGTGCCGGGAACCTGTTGCGGTTTGCGAAACGGCGCACGGCGGCAGGCCGGGCACCGAGGCCATGACTGCCCCTGAGCCGCGGGAGCACGGAACCCCGCCATCGCCGCCTGACCGCCGCGGCGGCCACCCCTCCTCCCAGACTGCATCCGCCGCCGGCCGACCGGCCGCACTCGCGATCCTGTGCGGCGCGCGGCGCGCGCTCCTCCGTTCCGGGCAGGCACTGGCCGCCGCGGCGTGCCTCGCCCTGCTCGCCGCCCTTGTCCTGCCGGGCGCGACCCAGGCCGCCGATCTGGTGGGCAATCTCAGGCAGGATTCCCCGGGGTGCGCGGGAGAGGAGCTGCACGCTGAGCCCGGACGACATCTGGTGCGGGATCGTCACGGTCGCGGAGATTGACCTCGGATGGGGCTTGGCCTATGGCGTCAACCATGGCACGGGCGGCCTGGCACCCAGGGAGTTCACGGTCGGCACGACCCGCTACACGATCGACGGCGTCTATGTCGAAGCCAGCGGCAACCCCAAAGGGACCCTGACCTTCAGCTTGACGACCAGCAATCCCCTTGACGACGGCCACCGCGACAGCCTGGTGTTGCACGTCGGAAGCGACCTCTTCGTGTTTCGGCGTAGCGCTATCCTTCTGTACCGAATCTATCGATGTCAAAAGTCACGAAAAACTACAGCGGCCTGGACTGGTCGTCCGAGCCCAAGGTCACGGTGCGGCTGCGGACGTTGCCCGCGTTGCACGTCGCGCATGCCTCGGCGACCGAGGGCGACAGGGTGGAGTTCGAGGTGACGCTGTCGGCGGCAGGCACGCTGGCGACGACGGTGGACATAGCGACCTCGTGCGTAGCGCTGGCGCAAGACGGCGAGTTCGAGCGACTTCACGGCGGTGCCGACGCCGCTGATATTCAAGGCCGGCGAGACGCAGAAGACCGTCACGGTGCAGACGACGGAGGACACCATCTGTACGAGGCGGACAGAGACTTCCGCTGAGCTGTGTTAACGCACGACTCGCCACGCTGCCGGCGGACCCGACCGCCACGGGCACGATCTTCGACAACAACGGACGTCCCGTCGGCGCACGTCACCATCGCCGTCGCTCGGGCGTCGTATACCGCCGGGCTCACGACTGTTTTTCACGCTGGGCGGGGCTGGGTGCGATGTCGGGACGCGGGCCATGGAGGTGGCGTGGTGTCTTGGACCCAGGACATTCGGCTGTTTTCCACGCCACCTTGCACCCGACGTACCGTGCCTTCGAGCCATGAGCGCGCGCGTCCGAGCTGCGGCTGGCAGGCGACCTGTTCGCGGACCACACGCTGACGCAGGGCGGCACGCTCACCGCCACGGTGGCGCCCGGGCCGGGCTACGTGCGGGGCACGCCCAACGCGGCGAGCGTGCAGATGGTGGTGGCCAACCCGGCCGTCACGGTGCGCATCGAGCGGCAAACCTGTCTCGTTTTTTCGTGTTTTCTGCTCTCTCTCTTCCTACACATTTGACGTGAACGCTCGGCCGCGCCACTTGCGGTCGCCGTCATCGCCCGCACCGAGCCCGGCGTGCCGCTGCCCACGCGACCGATCAGCGGCGTTTCCCTGCGCACCGAGGAGATTGACGGGCAGGCACAGGGCAACGGTGTCGACTTCCATGCCCTTTCGGCGTCGATCACATGGCAGCCCTCCGACTTCAGCGCCGATGGAGTGGTCTTCAGCGCCCGCCGGGAGATAACCCTGGTGCTCACCGATGACACCATCGACGAGCCCGAGCCCCCCGAGGAGCTGCACCTGACCCTGGAAGCCGCCTCCGGGCTCCTGCCCGGGGTCGGGCTGCCGGTCGACGGTCACCATCACCGACGACGACGCGCCCGACGAGGCGATGCCGACGGCGGCCGGCGCCACCTGGACCCTGACGGGCGAGACGATGCCGGCGGCCGGCGACACCTACACCTATACCCTCACCCTGGCCTCGGGAGACAAGCCGCAGGACGAGCACGTCGGCTTCTATGTTCCCCACGACTCCAGCTCCTTCACTCCGAACACACTGGCCACTGGTTCCGAGTCGTGCGCCGCTCCGCAGCACTTCTGTGCAACGTTCAGCGGTGGCACCGGAGACACCGCGTTCGGGAGCAACGTCGAGAACCAGGGATACGACACGATCTACTACCAGCTCGCTGACGCCAGTCCGCACACCGCCACGGCCACCCTGGCCATTGCCGCCGGCACGCCTGTCGGCACCACCGTCACCTTCGGACCGCTGGCAAGCAGCAAAGCGCCGCGCGCGGACGGCATGACGATCACCGTCAGTCGACCCGCGCGCCGCCGAGCCGGTAATCACCACGGCCACGCCGCTGGAGGTAGCGGAGAACACCACTGCGGTGGCGACGCTGCAGGCGAGCGACGCTGGCGGCGGCACGATCACGTGTGCAAGGGTGCGGTGCTGACGCGAGCGCGCGTCGCGCTGAGCAGCGTGCTGAGTTTTCTCTTCTTCTTCTCGGCGCCGGACTACGAGGCGCCCAGGGACAAGGCGAGCACCAACCCGGCGAACGGCGCGGCGAACAACGAGTACGTGGTGAAGGTGAAGGCCTCGAACGGCACGGCGGACACGACGTTGGCGCTGGTGGTGCGGGTGCGCAACGCGAACGACCCGCCGAGCGCGGGGACGGTGACGATCGCCGACACCCCGTTGGCAGTCGGCGTCGCCCTGACGGCATCGGTCGTCGCATCGCGACCCGACGGGTGTCGACACGCTGCTTCGCTCGGTCCTGGCAGTGGTCCAGACATTCGGCGGGACGGCATGCCTCAGAGACGGCGATTGCGGCTTCCCCGTCGTCGCGACTTACACGGTGTCGGGGCACGACGTGGAGGCGACGCTGACGGCGCAGGCGACCTACACGGACGCGGTCGGCGTTTCGCGTCTTCGCCCAACATCTGATCCGGAGCGCGCCCGAGCGCGCGGGTGCCGCAGGCGGGGGCACTGGCACACGTCAGCATTGCCGCCGAACGGGCGTCGTATAACGCGGGCTCGAGCAGCGCGGCTTCACGGCTGCGCGCACGGGTGCAGTCACGGCGCGCCGTCCGCTGTCGGTGGCGGTAGGGCTGACGCAGCAGCGGCCGTGGGGTGGTCCTCTCCTTCTCTCTCGCGACCGCATCGCGCGGCGTGTGCACTTCGCGACCGGCAACACCAGCGCCGAGTTTGCGTCTGGCACG
>CASHTH010003179.1:0-22050 GCA_030341885.1 Geodia barretti
CACAGCCTGAGTCTAGCTAGCTGTTGGTCCAACAAAACACTTCAGCAGCCCAGTCCAGTGTTGCTACATACCTCTGGAGGCATCAGGCTGATATCATCAACACACCACAGACCAGCTCCCTCCCACGGTGTATATATACCACCTACACTACAGGAGGTGCATAACATGAGGCCGCAGTGCAGCAGACTAACTTTATACGGCACCAATCATTGTGTGGTAGATCCCGGCTGCTAGCGTCACTCCTCCCCAGCTCCTGGAAGGCCTAGGAACTGATGGAAGTGGCCACTTACCGACGCCTTTGATATCACCCTCCAGCTACAGTGATTAGGGTGCATTGATGCAAAGTCATTTCCAGTGCATGCAGTATGCAAATACATACACAGTGCTGAGTGTGTACATAATATGTGTGTGCAGGGTCAAAGGATACTACTCCCACTATATAGCTACACCTCTGTGTGTGTAGAGTGACGCCCCATAGCTGCCATAGCATGTGTACAATAGAGTGGACACCCAGCTATCTCCCACTGGCACTGGCATAATAATAACTGTGACTTTGTTTGCAAGAGTCAGAGAATTAGCCATTTTGACAATGGACGTGGTGGATCTTTCCGATCTAAAAGTGGAGCTTCTCTTAGACTCTTCACAGCTTCACTACTTATGCTCCACATCATACATCTCTTTGGGCATAAAACATTACATAAGACTAGAAGGGAAAGAAACAACAACTTCTGTTGGGAGTCCAACTCAGGTGCAATAGTGACATTCCCAACAGATATTCCCCTTCCTCTTGGCCTGTGTATAATACTTCAACCATCCTCAGTTAATAACAACGTCTACATTCAAAAAGACTGCATTTGAAACCCTTGCACATGTAGGTACGTAGCAACTATGCATAACACTTCTGATGCACTATTAACCATGATCACATGAAAAGCTACAAAGAGGTTACATTAGTGTATAGCTTTGAAAGAGAATGCAACAGTTGACCACCCAACCAGCAGACCTGAATGTGTTGCTGAGTGAGGTCAAGGGTTTTGGCCATCTTCTTCCTCGTCTCCATGTTGGGAAACTGGTTCTTTGCAAACTCCTCCTCGAGATAGAGCAGTTGTTTGGGCGTGAAGATAGTCCGCGGTTTCTTGCTCGAGGCAGCGGCCCCCTCCCCTCCTTCGAAACTGCTCCCTTTGGCTATTGCCATAGTGTAGGGCCAGTGGAGGGTGTGGTATACTGTGGCTGGCTCTAGTGCTCTCGGGTAAGCTCCAGGTAGAAATATATCTGCAAGAATGACCAGAGCAAAGTATTATGCCAACACACATTTGTACTATACGTGTCATCAACTGCACAATGTACTTCTTTAGGACCTCCCAGAGATAGGTATCCAAATACAAACACACAATCTTTTGGCAGAGTGGGACGAATGGAGCGTCTGGCTACAAGCAAGAGGGGTCATGATCACAAGAGCGTGCTACATTAGTCTCAATAGAGATATTGAGACAACAAAGAAGACCGCGCATGCTGGAACGCAGCACCTGCTCCGCATATATAAGCTGTAGACAGTAGGACACACTAGTCGGTGGTAATTCTTGGCATAGTGTTGTGTTTGTTCTTTTGGCAGGGGGCCAAGTTGGCTAAATGGTGGTAGTTACATAAGGTTTTGGCTCAGGGAATTCTTGAAGTTGTCAGCATTCTGTTGATTGGATCCAGCACATACATTCCTGGCTTCTTTAAAATGACACATAGTTAGAGCTTCATCTCCACACCAAGGAACTGAAAGGCTAGCAGTTCTCTTGACAATGACAGCATCATTAGCACAGGCACACAAGACAAAAAGAATGTTGATCGATATCTCATTAAACATTACTGGATGTTATTTACAGCACCCCAGTTTACCTGCACATAATGCAGCCAACAACCTACTAGCAACTACTGGACAAACTTTCATAGCCATCAGCAAAGAACTGCTATCTAATGGTAGACACAGACTAGTCAATTCATGGACACACAGCAGGATAATGTTCACCGTCTGATGTGTCTCTACATACATACCTGAGCTTCATACTGATTAGGAGGTGATCCCTTACTATTAGCAGCATAATTGCAATGGCTCACGATCAAGGTTGTACAGGCCAGACTAAGACAACCCATTCTCTATTGGAGAGACTAGTATCACCCCGGGCTTTGTTCTCATGAATCACAATCATCTTTTGAACTCCCCTGAGCTAAGACATGAAAGGCCGGTGAACTAAGATCACGAGCTTGTCCAAATGTGAGAATGTTTGGTTTTAACTCCGTTTGAATACTTGAATACAACCCTCACGAATGCCCAGTCCTTGTGTCTGCCTCAGGCAGATTTGAATAACAACTCGTGTGTTACTCCAATGTACAGTGATGTAGTGACTCCGCTGTTGCAAGTTGGGGTCATTTGTTAGCAAGTAGTAAGTGTTGCATCATCGACTCACTCCAGTGTCAGTTATCTTGTGCTATATAATACAATCTTAGTCCCAAAAGGGGAAAATGCGGTTCTCCCAATACTCACTCATAATATCAGCTTCTCGGTAAACAAGGCCACATGAACTTGTAAGACAAAGCCTTGAGCAGTGGACTGGACCAACTACTCCCCAGCTGTTTCTGATAGGACTGGTATGAGGCACAAGCCTTCTGGTCAAGACTGTATGATCTGAATTCAAACTCTCCCTACACTGTGTAGAGATGCCTTAAGATGTAGCCCAGATACATAAAGCCTCCAAACTCAGGTGGAAGTCCCAAAACGCCAATCGTCACCCACAAAAGGTTCACCAGCCCGCAGTCCCACGCTGGAGAATTTGCTCGTAAGGAGTTCACAACTTTCCATACCGCCATTACATCTTCTTATATGTTGGCACACTGTGAGATATAACATCATGGGAACTAGTGTACGTCTACACCGATTCATAACCCCATCACTACATGTTTCACCATGAAAAAATACGGTCACGTGCACTTTTAAATTGAGTTGTGGTATTTTTGTCATGCTCTTCAACTTTGGCCTCATCCACACAAACAATTCTGGGATGGTGTGGAGTGAATCACTTTCAGTCATCTTGCTTATGGGTAGACAATCTCTATAGTGGCATAGCATGACTGTCAGCAAACTGCTCATTGAAACCTTTTAACCCTCTTCTTGCTCCCTTCCTTTCGCATGAAAGTGATATCCACTAACTAGTTTCGTACATGTACATATCGTCTGTCAGCACACAGCAGTATAGTTTAATTAGCAAACCTGCATGTACCTGCCCTGTAAACCTGGGCTAACACACATTAACCATGAACCCATGTTCCCAGTGGTATCAAAACCCCATCAACCTCACCAAAGAGGCTTCACTCATTCAGCTCTATCCCAATCATATCTCTAGATCACCATTGTGTAATGGGACCATACATACACAACCCACTACAGTTGAGTGTAGTTCACTCACACACTAAGGCAGAGCCGCAGCACACACGCCAGAGTAGCTTACTACTTATACCATAGTACACATTTCCCCATCCACCATTTGGGGGGGGGGCAACAGTTAGTACACTCACACACTAAGGCAGAGCCGCAGCACACACGCCAAGAGTATGCTTAGCTACTATATACCATAGTACACATGTCCCCCATCCACCATTCTGCAACAGTTAGTACACTCACACACTAGGCAGAGCCGCAGACACACGCCAAGAGTATGCTTAGCTACTATATATACCATAGTACACATGTCCCCATCACCATGCTGCGTGCAACAGTTGTACCTCACACACTAAGCAGAGCCGCAGCACACACGCCAAGAGTATGCTTAGCTACTATATACCATAGTACACATGTCCCCATCCACCATTCTGCAACAGTTAGTACACTCACACACTAAGGCAGAGCCGCAGCACACACGCCAAGAGTATGCTTAGCTACTATATACCATAGTACACATGTCCCCCATCCACCATTCTGGGGGGGCAACAGTTAGTACACTCACACACTAAGGCAGAGCCGCAGCACACGCCAAGAGTATGCTTAGCTACTACCATAGTACACCCATCCACACACTATGTGTACTGTCACTTATAAGACAGAAGAGTGAGGGGTTGGGGTTGGGGTTGGGGTTGGCAACAGTATGTCGAGTCAGTTCCTCAGGATTCACAACAGCTCAATGTATGTGACTCATGGTACATGGGTAGTTTATGTTTCTCCATTAGGGGGCTTTGGTGGATCGTGGGGTTATAGCACCTTATGCTTGCAGCTGCTCAGTCAAAATCATGCCCACAGATCAATCGTAGACCTACAATACACAATGCCTGATTTGGATCTCAAGACGAAATAAACAGCCTTTAAAGTCTTGGTAGCTACAAAACAAACATTTGTCAGTGCGAACTGTAAATGTGTGTGGAGTGAAGATTGATTGGACATGCTGTCTGGCTACTTGCAATTATAGTTGTGTTTTATCTTACTTACTATGGCATTAGTAGGCAATGGGACCGATGCTTGATCCCCGTCAATTAACTATACAAACCGCTCAAGACAGGTCAACCTATGTGCACAAGCTAATACATTACTCATTAGCTACCATTATGTATGAATATATTTCGTTTTCATGCCTTAACTAAGTTAGGTTGGATGTAGAAATGGACACAGTATAACTGTTATATAGGGTGGTGACAGAAAGAGTAATGGCTCCACATATACATACATGCTAAAGGTCAATAACTAAAGAGCTGCACCATGTAGTAAAGACAGTACTGTTTACATTCGGGCTAGCTTCACAACTATGCTCCACAACAAATGTTTGTACAAAGGATCAGAAGAGTGATCAGGACAGCAAAATGTTCAAACTGTTTCAGTTTGTGGAGATTCATCGTAAGAGGGGGTATACTCATGCATTTATTCATCCACAGCCTAGTTTACACCTCCCTACTCACAGGGGCAAACACTTCCTCCACTAACACACTATAGGGGCAACCATTTAGCCATACAGGCACAACACGGCGCCTGGCCCAGCACACACGATCTCCTGGTGTTGAGATCTTCTAGTGTTGGCGCACAAAAGAGGATTGAACCTACTTCGATAATTTACGGTGTAGCTAATTACCTAAGCCTATGTATTGGTTGTGCCCAGACTCCATACAAAAGTGGTACTCGAGACTGTGCATCAAAATGCTCTCTCTAATACTCCCCCCTGATGTTCGAGGGAGTTCGTGAAGGTTAACCCAGCTCGTGCTACGATTGCTTCACACATCGCACACAAGATGGATAATACCTGTGTAGTCTCATAAACCTAGTGTAATGTGTGTGTGTGTGCTTCAACACCACCACCCAAACTAACTTCACCTGTTGACACTAATAATTCCTGCAACTATAGTGATTTGCAGCTTTACTAGTAATACCTGTATGACAAGCAGTTCATGAGTTATGCACTGTGGAGTCAGCCACACAGCTTACTGCTGGACACGAGAGTCTAGCCGGCATGCTGCGTCCACGTAGAACGTCACGTTTTAATTATTTGCATGCACACAATCACTATGGTAGCAGCAAAAATTTCGCCAGTTTTGACTCTCCGTACCAGAATTATAGTTGCCAAAAGTTGCCACGTGAGTGAATTTCTAACTCTTCGGGACACATCATAATAATATGGTGCCTTACACATAAACATGAGCCACTGTACGTAGCTACCCTGGCACAATCACCTCAGACAGCTACACTGCCACCGTGTTCATGTGCGAACAAATCTCTAGTCATCGATCAGAGGGTAGTCATTTTTCGAGTACGTGCATTTGTTCCTCCTCGCACCACTCTAGATAAGCTCTTGGTCAGCAAGACATCCCAATACACTATACCTTGTCACCCTTACCACAGCTCAGTCCTTCATACACTTTAAGCACCTTGAAGACTTACAATCCCTTGGGGTATACACCAGCTGATCACCATACCACGAGGCACACAACTAATTTGATACAAGAATATAACAGAGTGTTGTTGTACAAATCTAGCCACACAGGGAAAGAGTCAGTGGTAGCCATAGAGTAATAGAAGTCTCAAAGGTAGATATTTGAAGCAAAGCTCCCGTGATTGAATAGAGAGAAGACTGAGCCATTATAGTGACAAACTAGGGGCAGTGAAGCCTTGTATGCCTGCACTTGACACTGTATACCCTCTTATAGTGAGACTTGTGGCTCTGATAATTAGGCAGACACAAATCAAATTAGAGGAGCAGAGGTATATACACCATGTGGTGGAGGTAACTAGGTTAGCGTGCCCAGCAGTAGTATATAGCTACTACCCGCCCTCCCACGGCAGACTTGGCCAGTATAGCCACAGGCCCCCACTAATACCCCAGCAATTAGAGTAAGCCTTGGCATCTGCATTCCTGGGCCATATAAGGAGCATGCCAATTAGATATAGAACCCTCTACTGGCTGTATGTACACAGAGTGGTAGCTGTGCCATCTGGCAGGGTGGTCATCTGGAATGACAGGCCTAACTCCCCCTGACCACAGGCCAGTGATAAAAAGTATATACTAGCTACTGGTGATTGGTCAGTTGAATAACCCCATTTCCCTAGGGAGAGACACACAATAGGAATATCACATCAATGGGAGCATCCTGCTTGAATAGGTTTAGTTACATCATAATGAGGTAATGTGACTTGGCAGGAATGGCAGTCATAATAGTCCATGGACAATGGTGGGAGCCTAGCTGTAAAATGGAGTCCCAGGTAGAGGAAACAGGTCGCCATGGGCCGGCAGGCACACACAGTCCATACAGCCTAGTTTACACCCTAGTTTACACTTCCCTACTGAGGCTAACTGCTTCCTCGCTAACACTAGGGGCAGCCATTTAGACATACAGGCAGAACATGGCGACTGCCAGACTGCCCTAGCATACACGATCTCCTGGTGTTGGTAGTATGTTCAACCCAAAGGGCCGATAAAGGTAAAAGATAACCCAGAAGGCCCGAACAAGCAGTGGTAGCAAAACACTGCTACGGTTCACATGATTTACGCCTCCGCCTCCCCTGCCTACACGCCAAAGACTCACATATCCTACTGTACACCGTCCAGCTTGTGCAGGGCAGGAGCCAGCTAGTGAGTCACGGGACACCTCATTGTCAGCTGCCCTCCAGAGTACACTTGGTGAGAGATCAAAGCAGTCCACAGCAGCCTCACGCCCTGACACCACCAACACTGAGTGCCCACTATCTGATCCTCTGCACAATACTGGGCCCCAGAGTAAAATCTGAATCGTGGGGAATACTTACATAGTGCAATTCAGCCCACCCACAGAATTTGTAAGAGAGGGCGTGCACACTGCAACAAAGCAATGCAAGGCGTCTTTACAACGCTAGAAGCTGAGCCATACCTATCCCTGCCTGTCACATCCCCCCACAGTTCACAGCAGGCCAGCCAGCTCTCAGTGATTCTGAAATTTTACTACCCACATCTATTAACTCGAGGGGCGGGGCAGGGCCTCAAACACTTGCGAATTAGTGTACCTAGGAAAACTAGGAGGACAGATAGAGAACCACGCAGGCTAGAGGAAAGTCAGGTTGAGTAAACTGAGTGTCAGTGTTCAAACAGAGAGAATTGTCCACTCGAGATGACTCAGAGGGCTGGTCCAGATTACTAGAGATCGTGGTCAGCCTGAAAGAATGGCAGAGCCAGTAACAAGACTGAGTTGTAGATACTTCCCAACGCCACTATTAGCTACACATACCTCTTTGCCCTATCTATATGTCAGTCTCTCCCTCTATATTATAACTCCCTTCACAGTTGCATAAACCACATACATGTAGAGGCAGTTTTTAAAACAGCAGCACAGTACCCACAGAGTATAGCAATACACCACACAGCAACAAGCAAAACAGTAAGCAAGTGTATAATGTGGTATCAACGTCAAAGTATGCAGTTCCAGGATTTAACGACAAATGCACAAACATTCCACAGAGTAAAAGTACACACGCACACACGCACTACCAACGTGCCCGCGCATCCTAGCCACAAGCCATGAAAACAGCGTTATGGTTCTCTGTTTGTTCAGAAAGTTAAACGACTCCAGCTGTTGTTGTGTGCTCTGACACACAGGTGTTGTACAGAGAGTGAGTAATTCGTACTGAAACTGTTGGTGTGATGACTGAAACTGGACTCTTATAGACAATAATTGGCTGTTACATACACCCGGTGCATCAAAACACAGCCCTGTCCACAACATTAACACGCATTGGCTGAAATAAGTATAGCCATTATAACTACTACGCACACTGTGTGTAATTGTGTAAAAAGACACACACCTATGTTTCAAGTACAATCAAGTGCAACGTAGTGGCGTAAGTCATTACGGTTCAGTCCCATGAAGCTACAAACACCTTTTTAGTAATTGTTGCCTTAGGGTAATGCGCATTTGGCGAGAAACTCTGAAATCATCTGTATATATTATATACCCATAAACCATACGTACTGTGTCATCCTTGGCTAATGCCTGGACCCAAAAAAAGTTGCTCTGAGATAATTAGCTCTGAGGGTGCAGTGGAGAGGATGAAGGAGAGAAGTGCTAGCAAAAGCCTAAAACCCCAAGTGATTTCCCCATCTTCATGTAAACATCCGCTATATATATACATGTATGTAGCTACGTACAACGTGAAGTATCTCTATGTGACAACCTGCAGCAGTTTACAAATGTCCTTACAATTTCCTAACAGGCGTAGGGGAAGTAACAAAGAGCGAGTAATGTATGTCCCGTCAGCCAAGTAACCATATTCAACAGTAGACCCAACCCACCAAAACCAACTGTTGGCACATAAAAAAAGTGAAAAGGCACTGAAGTGCAAACCCTAGGCGAACTGTGCATGCGTGGTACCGCTAATTGATGGGCTGGGCTGCTATTAGTATGCTTTCACTCGTGGTCTCCCGCTAGTAGCTCACGGAGAGTCTGACATGGGCTAGCTACAGCAGTAGATAGTATGCGGGAGTCGATACACACCCTTGAGTTGTGACTTCTTGCGCCTTCAAGATACACAGGGCAAGCGGACCCGCTCGAGGTAAGCCTGTTCTAATTAGCAGCATTGGTTTTTTCACTCGTGTTTCACGCCCTAACTCCCGAATGCAGCAGTTTCAGAGAAAGCCCGTAAGTTTCGACCTTTATCCGACGCTCAATACATGGTATTGTTTGTGGAGCAATTTATGGCTCGTGAAATGAGATGTTGGGTAACAGGCTGACAGACACACTACAAACTACTGTAACCCTCGCTGCGCATGTGCACCGAGGGTTAATAAGCCATTTGTATACTCCACATTCCTAAAGCCAAAGGCCATCATACACATACCAAACTGAAACTAAAGGACAAGTATTAGCTGCTGTGTGTATGCAGAGGCTATACGTACAGCTAAGAGACAGAGACCTATGGATAATATGTATAGTGGCTTCGTCCATGTGCTCCGTATGATGTATGCCCATAACAGCCGTTTTTGTGTTATAGTGATTCGTTGATACTCCACTTCCAATGTTTACCCTGAAACCCCATTATGAACAACCATGTGTCTATGATACCATTTCAAGGCAAAGATCTACAGGTGCATGGTAATGTAAAAGCAAAGTGAGCCTACGTACATATATAATATACCTTGTCTTCTAAATCATCCACGTACGTAGCTGATGCTGTCACATATAAGAACATTGTATGAAGGTCACACTGCATTACAATTTAGCTGCTTGCTACACTACATTCTTATTAACCCTCGGCGAGCGTGTGCAGTAAGGGTTAAAGTAACTCGGTTTGTCTGTCTGTCTGTCTGTACACGTCTTCACTGTTATTGTAGAACTACATGGTAAAGAGGCGGCCTATGAGTGACACCAACCGCTTCAGATCTATAAGGGCATGAATAAGGCGATTCTTCCGTTAGAGAAAATGGCATGAAATAGGCACTGCGGAGGTTTAGTCAATTCAGTGCACCTGGGAGGAGGGGGGGTGTATATCCAGTACCACTGATGCAGCAAGCCTCTATCAGAGTGAAAAACTGCTCTGGCAGTCAAACCTTGCAGTGCTTGATGTGCATGTGTATGTCTGAAAGGACGGTTTGTTGTTTAGGGCCTTTCATTTTCACATAGTGAAGCATCAACACCTTTACAAATTTACAAATTGAACTACTCAAGTTTACTCCCTGCGTTCCATATTTTTTCCAGTTCTCCATAGGCTTACACATTCAAAGTTACTCCACGCTTTATCCTATACCTTCCAACTACCTACTCCACCCGTTACCATGCACTGCCATTTCTCCACGGTAATTGATGTTTTCCTACGTACTTCACCATTAATGGTTAAACTGTAGTTGTTCCCAACCTAGTGAGTAGGGTCAGACTGAATAAAGAAGACACTTTTGTGTGACAATGAGTGCGAGAGCAATGCTTGGTGGAAGTATATTTCCTTTCGGTTAGTTGTGGGAGGAGTTTAGCTCAGTATATTCTGTATACAAGATGTTTGGGAGTGAAGAAAGGCAATGCCAAAATCACAGCATTCAACTAACCCAGCCTCAGAATTCACCAGTAGGTGTCAGTACAAACACACGAAACACTCAGTAGAGGACGCTATCTATTGCAAGCCATGGCCAGGTCTTCAACATGTTGCATGTGTACGTAGTACGTAGAACGAGGGATTGGGCAAGACCAGTTTTTATCTGGGACTCGTAGCTTAGTGCGTATAGTGTACTGAAGTGGGAACGCCAATAACCTGGCATGGGGTTTACCAAACAGGAAATGCTCTATTATTCAAAGCTTATAACCACCATTAACTGCTCTAATTATAAGCTACTGAAGACAGGAAATGGTGCACATGTAGATGAAGGAAATTGGGCACCATGTTGTAAATGTGTATGTCTGTATTCATAAGCTGTTTAGAAAACCAAGGTTATACTATTGCAGTTACAGATACTGTATCTCCGAATAAAAATAATATCGTTATGATTGCCCTTTATACAGATGTTTTTCCATTACAGAATGTTCCACTTAGTCTCACCGAGGAGAGGCTGTATATACGTAGTTCTAAGTGTCCTGTTCCACTGCACATTTAGAATGGGGCAGCTATGAACTCCAATAGACAACCTGAACTGCTATACAATACTACATTTACATGTGCACTGGCCTTTGGGGAACGGTTAACAAAGGAGTTAGTGTCTTGGTTCACTACACTCACAGTCGTGCAGGTAGAACAGTGTATGCTTCTGGTCAGCATGAGGCCTGGTCTCACTGACACGGCCGGACTCTCCAGCTCTTGCCGTGTCCTCCAACTCACTCACTCCCTGGACACACTCATTGTCGCTGCCATAGCACACAGTGTAAAGCTCTCATGGCCCTACAGCTTCGCTTCGCTGGATACTTTCAAAAGAGAGACCGCCCTCTATTCTTACAAGTGGCTTTTCATATTCACACGATCAAAAAGCTAGGATGTTCGATATTCGTGCAATTTATCAAACCTACTGTATGAGGTACGACAGGGAAAAATGTAGCACGCTGAGTGTTAAAAACATCCTCGTAATAGTCAGTTCTTGCAACATACTCAAGGTAAGTCAGGGTCTTAAGGTATCACGAATACCTCACTTTACATATGTATGAGCATGCAAGCCCCACATGAATAACTTTCCGATACCATCGTCGTACACTCGTATGAAAGACCCTCGTTTCCTCTCTAATAAGGGATACCCAAACACTCGTTCTTATCGATGAAAACCGGAGTCCTTTCATGCGCAGGCTTTAAGAAGTAGGAATTCTCTCTGCCATTGTCCTCAAAAGACAGCCACAATGATGACCCTAATCTGATGTTGGCCCTCAGGAGAGAAAGATGGCCAAACTCCCTCATTAGCAGCTCCTTTTCTTCCAATAGGCTCCCAGGGAAAGATAAAGATTGTGCTAAGTGGATAAAGACCACAGCATGTGCCAACAACGAGGTATCCAGGTAGAAAGGCAAGGCAAAGCAAACAAGTCAACTACACCCAGGACAGCTGAAGGAAAAAAGAAGAGCTGCCAAGAAGAGCTGTACTGGGTGGGATTCGAACCCATGACACTCAGGTGAGCACTCTACCAACTGAGCTACCAGGGCAACTCGGCATGCATACAATACAGCAGAACTGCTTTCTCCCCATATGTTGTATAGAGAGTAACTCAGTCAATAGCTGAGCGTGCTACATACATACAGCTCTCAGGGTCAATAGGAAACCTGACGAACACTAACAAATGCTACCAATTCAGAGATTGTTACTTCATTTAAGACAAGTCAAAGCATTATTGTCACTGGCCTAATAGTCTTTACTCATGAGCCAGTCTCAAAAACCAATTTTACCACCTTTGACCCACAAAATTTTCCTAGGTATCTAATTTTCACCTATGAACAGGAGCATGGTGGATGTACAGCTAGTATGGAGATTGCTATTTCAGTTCCATACTAAGATTGCGCAATCTTGCATATACCACCACAACATTTATACATCTGTATTTCATATCCCAAAATGAACATGAATGGCCACAATTCCAAAGAGTCGTGCGGATGGCACACCAGCCATTCAACGATTCAGTAGGTGAGGGACTAGAACGCTATAGCTTACCCATAGGCTCAGTATGATGGTAAAGAACTGAACAATGCAGGTTAAAAGGAAAATTTCAGCACCTAATATTAGTTGCACATAGTGTCTGTCTGTAGAATGTGCCAGACTCCAACACCAGGTGTAACACTGAGACCAAGTTAATGGACGCTAATTTGCCCACCTTGCAAATTACTATAGCTTTTTACTGTGCAGATTTCAAACACAACATCACAAGATACAGTATCAACTCTACCTAAGGCTCAATTGATGCACATAGATTGCATTATACACACGTATGCAGCACCATATCATGTACACTGGAGATGGAGTGCGTGTAGCTATGAAATAAGTATGCTTATTCGAGAAAAGTTTATGGCTTTGCAGTGTTGCTTTTGCAATGTGATCTCATTGCTCTGGAGTGTCTCCTACAATTATAGTTAGTTGATGTGCAACTTTTCCTTAAAACCCTTTGGGCTCCATTTACATATATATATATGCACAGAGCCTCCATAAGTGCATAAGAATTTATATATGGCTATAATACTAGGCGCTAATATGTTATACATCAATTTCTGCTTATCTCCTTCAACTCGAGCCTATTGATCTTGCTTAGCCTTTCCAACATGATGTAATATCACACTTGCATATTAGGAGCTAACTCTTCCATAGCACAACGATAGTGTCTTTGCCCAGCAAGTGAGACATAGTTGTACATACAGGTTTGAAACCCTCATATAGCCTTTCTCTATATTTGTGCTTCCTCTCCCTTCATTACAAGCAAACACTAAAAGCACTAGCCTATTCACCATTATTATTAATTACGTATCAAAATTCTCGCTCCTGATATCACACCACACACACTGAATGTGTAAGTGCCAAACTCAATCGGTCCACTCGATATTAACGATGGGAGTGGGTGCTTGTTGGGAGTGGCTACACAGTGTATGTACACAAAATTATGCTCCTTGGTATATGTAAGAGATAATATGAGTTTAGAGTTCTATACGTGATTTATGGGAACGAGTGGTGTGGTCGAGATACTCGTACAGCACAGGGCACCAGCTCACTCCACACCCATTCGTATTTTTTTAACCTCACACACACAATCGTATAGGAATATGGGTCAGTGGAAGAACACCACGAAGCTCTGAGATTTTTTGTAAACTGCAACATGTAGCTATGTAAGGAAAGTCCACAAATAGCTACATAACACAGAGCAATGATCATGCCCTCAGGCAAAATAGCTCTAGCTCTAGTGGAGAACAAAACAGCATGAAAATTACGTGGTGCAATGATCATGCCCTCAGGCAAAATAGCTCTAGCTCTAGTGGAGAACGAAACAGCATGAAAATTACGTGGTGCAAATATAGACACACAGCGCACCTGACACGCATCTATCTAGGGTGCTAGAACTCACAGTGAGAAACGTACACGCAGAAATGCATGACCTTCAAGACTTGCCGCCGTACACCACGACCGGCCGCTCTCCTGTGCCTGCAAGCGTGCACGCGTTGCAGCTCCGGAGCTCCGAAAACGTAATAACGAGGTTTATACAAGTACAGCAAATGTATGTATCGCGGCATGGACCGACAGGAATTACGATGATGCCATGCCTAGATTTCCTGTGCAGACAACAGCGTTACATAACTGTTTGCGGCTCCTAAAGCAACAGCGGCGACCTCTGCACGTTCCAAGGCACCTCGTTAGCACCAAAAGACCAGGCATCTGGTGCACAAAGCTAGCCAGCCAGCCTGCAGATGTTTTCTCAATGGAGAACGAGCAGAAACCTGCGTGTTTTCGGGGACTAAACACAAACAGACCGCCAGTCAACGCGACTATACAAACCTAATGGAACTGACAGCTTGCTTACCGGCCGTAGAGGGGGTTCCCGGGCGGCGGAGGGGCATCCCAGCTGCGGCGGTGAACGCAGCAGCCGTGGCCATCGCGGCAGCAGCTCGGGTATTCGGAGGGAAGAACGCAGCGGCGAACTGAGCCGCCCCTGTGGTCGGCAGAGCTGCGTGAACCAGGGCACGGGATCTCCGTATGGTGTGGGCAGAGTCCTCGGCGCCTTTCCCCGCGCTGCCCATGTAGTCCATACGCTGGTTGGGAAAGGTTACGAGACTCTCCGCTAGATCTCCAGAAATGCCTCTCGGTCATAAACTGAGTCATCACTTGCTATATATAGGTATGAAAGTTTAGTGAGAATTGAGCAAGAAAACAGTGAAGCAAACCAAAACAAGCCTGTTGTTTGTGGTGGGAAGGGCTCGATGCGCAGTGCAGTACACTGCGCTGCAGGGGCTTCGCTCTTTCGCGCATGGTTGACCTTTTGACCCACACCACGCGCGCTATTGCGCCGGGCTCGAGAATGAAGGCCCTCATCTTGGTTGGAGGTTTTGGGACGCGACTGAGGCCGTTGACGCTGTCTCGCCCCAAGCCGCTGGTGGAGTTCGCCAATAAACCCATCCTACTGCATCAGATAGAGGCGCTCGCGGCGGTGAGTGATCACGTGGGTGCGCATCTATAAGAATATTATCACCAATCACCTTTTATCTGTACATAGCACATACTAATCCTAGTTGAGGTAGCTGCCCTATCTCATCTCCTAGGCATTGATATAACATACCGGCTGGTCAATATATTTGTTGTCAAGTGTGCAAAGTGATTTATATACAAACTCAAACATGCTACCTCAGCAAACCCTTTGTATTACATAAATTACCGGGAAATGCGGCCACCTCGCTAACGCAGCTGCTTTGCACGTCCAAAGTGTGGCTGGAATCGCAACCTTCCACTGCGAATACACACACATTAGTTGCTACTTGGATAAATGATCATCATAAAAATACACATCGCCTTTTAACCTGGCTCTGTGATGCTGTGACCACTACACTAGGCTGGGGTGAAGCATGTGGTACTGGCGGTGAGCTACAGGGCTGAGATGTTGGAGCAGGAGATAAAGCAACAGGAGACCAAGGTGAGTGTCATAATGGACTGGTCTATTCCTTCAAGCACAATGTGTTTGGTAGTATAACTTAACAGCTTCTTGTTGTAGTTTATACATAGTGTGATAGCTCAGTTGGTGGAGCGCAACGCCTAGACTGCAGAGTGTCGTGAGTTCGAATCCAACCTAGGACAGCTCTTTTTTTCCCTTGAAAAGAAAGAGCTGTCCTGGGTGTAGTTGACTTGTTTGCCTTGCCTTGACTTTCTACCTCGTTACCAAGTTGTTGACATGTGTATTTAGTATAGCAAAAATGAAGTGTATATAGTAGTTGTTTACTCGCTATCATAGTTGCTTGGATAATTCTCCATCATTGATCTGAAGTTTGTTGTAAAAGCACTGCATGCCTAGCTGTGTAATTCACAAGTTGATCTGGCTGAGTGTGGTTACACACATGTATATACACCTGGTAGGCACATTATACACATGCTATGCATTTTGTACACAGCATCCGTTTACTCTCAAGTCTTATACACAGTGTGGCCAAAGCCAGTCTGCTTGCACGTCAGTCTGTCTGTCCCATAAATTAGCTGTAGTGTTGTCTCTGGGGGTGAATATGCATAGTACACATTATAATATGTAGAGTAGACATGACCCCAGGCAGTGCAGAATCTGTTGTAACAAACATCGCAGAGGCTCCTCCATGGAGCTAGTACGTATATATATAGCACAGACTCACTGGCACTCAGAACCTACACACTACATACATAAGGTGCAGACGTAGATATATATATGTATTTCCTGTGTGGGTAATTTTTCCTTTCTTCTTGGACGGGTAATGTGTAGAGGGGGTGAAATGGGCCAAATACTCTAGCTACGGTTTGGTAACTGTGAGATGTAATAGCAGCAATGTGGTTGGTTAACCAACAGTGTTTCTCAGTTATTAACCCTCGGCGCGCATGCGACAGCGAGGGTTACAGTACTTGGGTCTGTGTGTCTGTGTGTGTGTCTGTCTGTCTGTTACTCTCAATCTCACTTCTCGGGTGTTTGTTCGTCTCACAAAGGATACGACCTACTTAACGGGTAAGGAAGGTCAGATATTTCGAACGGTTTTCTCTGAAACTGCTCCGTTGCAAAGCTAGAGCGCGAAAAAGCCAATATGCAAAATACACAACGGCTTACCACAGTCGGATCGATCCGCGTGCTCTGCGTACTTCGGAGGCACCAGAAGATGCAACGCAGGGCGTGTATCGCCTCTCGCATGCTATCTAATCTAGATAGCATGTGTAGTAGTGTAGTTAGCCCGCGTCAGACTCTACGCGAGTTGGCGAGAGACCACTAAAACTAAACCCAGCCCATCAATTAGTGGTACGGCGCATGCGCTTACTTACGCGTGCGCGTCACAGTGCGCCGAGGGTTTGCACTTCAGTGCTTTTCATTATCAAGTTATTTCAGTCACTGAATTCTTGTTAAATCAGAAATGGGAGGGTATGCAGTATGAATGAAGGATGAGAGAGAGTGTGTGTAGTAGGGGGTCGTAAAGGGAAGACCAACTGTTCCTTTCTCAGTGATTATCAAGTTCAATGAGGCATGGGAGAGTGTGTGTGTGTGTGTGTGTAGGTAGGGGGCTGTGAAGGGAAGGAGGCCAGTGCCAACAGTGCCACTGGCTGTGGGCAAACACCTGGACACTCAATGGTACTGCTCAATGGACCTGTGGAGGGCTTCTCAGCCCGGGCCACACTCGATGCTAATTTTTTGTAATTTTTCTTGAATGATATTCTCAAGCTAGCCTACTGTATGTACAAGTCGTAGTGTAACTTGTTTGTTGTGTCTTTGCCTTTCTACCTCGTAGTTGACGCATAATTATACTACAATCATTGGATGGCACACAAGTGTCATCAAGTATGGGATGGGATGAACATGTCAGCTTTGAGGATAGTGCTTGCCTGGCAGTACAGGTGTAAGCTGCATGTGGTTTTGTGGAAGGTTTGTGGTTTTGATATGGTGAGTGTAAGAGTCAAGTGGATAGACGTGGCCTGCTTGAGGTAGCCCCACTGTGTCCAGTATTTCTAATGGTGCAAGTGCATTTTCCTGCTAATGAGGGAGAATGGGAGAGAGATTGTTACTTCATTTAGGACTAATTTGAGTCACGAAATACGTTATTGTTTACTCTTGCATACTCTTCCCTGGGTAACGAGCTAAGAACAATGCTGACTAGCAAATTTCGTGACTCAAAACTAAGTCTTTAATGAAATAAGACGGTCCATTAGAACTCTCTCGACCCTAATGAAGTATTATGTGTGAGATCCATTACTGAACACTGGTGGTGTGGAAAGTGTCCTGCTAGTGTGGAAAGTCATGCTAGCAGAAGCAAAACATTGTAATTTCCTGCTCTGTGGTAGCTACAATAAGAGATGCTGTTCTCTCCTGTGTTTCTAACCCTATGTACCTCTTTCCCCGGCAGCTGGGCATCACCATCACACTCTCACATGAACAAGAACCTCTGGGAACTGGTAATTCTGTTTCTCTCTAGTCACTTTGTAGAAACGTAATAAAGCACAACCCCATTGTGTTGTTTTACAGATCATTTCATCACACATGCTATGCAGCATTATTCGGCTCTGTATAATTGCCGAGCGCATTAGTGTGTGGCAACTAATCCGGGTTGTATTCTCGCGATATGCGTACGTACGTGTCGGTCACGCTTAAGAATGTCAATTAGTCACGCTTAGCAATGTCAACTTCAGTCATTCGTAGGAAGTCTAGCTTCCGCCGTGCGCGCAGATTTGTAGGAAGTCTGGCTTCGCGCACAGTCAGTAGAGCGTGCACACGAGCGGCCTCAGTCAGACTGTTTACGCATTGGCTGTCAGGCGCGAGGCAAAATATGCACGTGCGCATTCCTAGTTATACCTTACTGTAGTACCTGCACGTACTGTACATGTGGTTTTCGTTCATTTGCACTGTTCGTTTTAGTACTCATTACATGCCTGCACATCAACTCTAAGCATAGCGTAGACTATGTGAAAAAACATACAGTCAACTAAATGCCTGCTTACTCCACTCTGTTTTCTACTGTTTGTCTCTTACAGCAGGGCCACTGGGTCTGGCAAGGGAGATACTGGAGAAAGATGCCGAGCCTTTCTTTGTTCTGAACAGTGACGTCATCTGCAGCTACCCCTTCAAGAAGATGTTAGAACTACACCACTCGCATGGGAAGGAGGGAACCATTGTGGTTAGTGGATAGCTGGCGGGAAACAAACACATTATTTCTGTCGCAATGTGGGCATCTAGTTGACAATGTGTGGAGAATTGTGTGTAGCTGACACCCCCATGTGATGTCATACATGTGACAATAATCATAGAGTTCATACGGTTACGGTGCATTGGCTAGCCCACCTAGTTGTCTTAAGTATGTGATTTTCCTACAATACACATACTAACAATGGCAAAATAAATACGTGTAAACTACAAATTTTGCCAATACTAAGCATTGCATCTATCAAGGAAATAGTATTTGAAGTGAGCGCTTTACCCCACTTTTTCCTGGCACCATCATTCGCAGCGAGGGTTACAGTACTTGGTCTATCTGTCCGTCTGTTACCACGTTTTCTGCCACCACACGCAACAAACAGGTAAATAGCGACACCAATGGGTTCAACGCTACACTGGCTTCATTTTTAAAATGGCGATTTTCGTAAGAGTAGTGTGTTCTAGAGTTATGGCGTGAAAACCAAGTGAACAAGCCAATATGCTAATTAGCACAGGCTTACCTCGCTTGCTCTGTGTATCTTGAAAGCACAAGAAGTCACAACGAAGGGCGTGTATCGACTTCCGCATGCTATCTACTACTTTGGCTAGCCCGTGTCAGACTCTCCACGAGCTACTAGCAGGAGACCACGAGTAAACGCATACTACTTATAGCCCAGCCCATCATCAACAAATTGTGATGCGTTACACATTATAATAATACAATTATGTTGTGTTACACGTCGTGCAGGTGACAAAGGTTGAGGAGCCAAGTAAGTATGGCGTGGTGGTGTACAACCCAACCAGTGGGCAGATTGACAGGTTCGTGGAGAAACCAAAGATCTTTGTCTCCAACAAGATCAACGCCGGCATCTACATCTTCAGCCCAACTGTCCTCAAGAGAATACAGGTACATAATGTGTTGCGTGTAAAAACCAGGAGTGATGTGTCTTGTTGACCCTCAGTGCACATACACAGTGAGTGTTACAGTACTTGGTTCGTGGGTGTGTCTCTCTGTCTGTCTGTTTGTCTGTCTGTCTGTTCCATGTATTCTGCCACATCACGCAAGAAATTGGCCACAGAGCAATTTTAATGGCTATACTGGCTTGATTATTGGACGATTGCCCTGTCCATTACCATTATACTCTAAACCCCTAGCCATGTTACCTAATACTGTATATAGCGTGTTTTCAACTACCAATAACTTTCATGACCTTCGTTTATGAAAAAAGAATACTCTGGACACAATAAGTTGTGTTAAAATTGCATCTAAGGGAGCTAAGAAAAAGTTTAGGGACTTATGAAACCACCATCAATGTTACTAGCTACAGTCCTTATGGTAGAAAATGAAAAGCACTGAAGTGCAAACCCTCGGCGCACTGTGACGCGCACGCGTAAGTAAACGCACGCGCCGTACCACTAATTGATGGGCTGGGTTTAGTTTTAGCTGTTACTCGTGGTCTCTTGCCAGCTCGCGCAGAGTCTGACGCGGGCTAACTACACTACTAGAGTGCATGCGAGAGGCGATACACGCCCTGCGTTGCATCTTCTGGTGCCTCCGAGGTACGCAGAGCACGCGGATCGATCGGACCGTGGTAAGCCTTCCCGTCAGTTGTGTATTTGCATATTGGCTTTTGCGCGCTCTAGCTTTGCAATGGAGCAGTTTCAGAGAAAACCGTTCGAAATTCTGACCTTCATTGCCCGTTCAGTAGGTTGTATCCTTTGTGAGACGAACGAACACTCGAGAAGTGAGATGAAGAGTAACAGACAGACAGACAGACAGACCCAACTACTGTAACCCTCGCTGCGCATGCGCGCCGAGGGTTAACTAGCCATGGATATTAAGATAAACATTATGCATGCAGCCTGTGGTAAAGTATGAGTTCACTGACCACCAAACCACTGTATAAACTGGTGTCATCAGCCTAATGGACATATTGACTGGCTGTACAATAGTGTGTCTGGTGGAGCCAGCCAGGGGATAAGGGCAGTGTGGAGCACTTATGATAAAGATGCCTTGGGGCTTACCACTGCACATGTGTATCAACATGTGCTTTTCTGGTGCTCCAATCACATAAGAACTGACCAAAAAACCTATGAATAATGAACTGATGGAAACCTATGAATAACACCACGCACATGCACAGCATTATTAACCCTCGGCGCGCATGCGCAGCGAGGGTTACGGTAGTCGTTCTGTGTGTCTGTGTGTCTGTGTGTTTACGACTATTCTCGCACTACAGGCTACGAGGCGGCTTATGAGCGATACCAACAGCTTTAGCGGTACATGGGCTATAAAAATAAAATGGCGATTTTGCTGAAACGACTGCGTTCGAGAGCGACAAACTGACACGGTCGCGGACAGCGTTGCGTGGCCCAACCCATCAATAAGCGGTGCGCATGCGTGTATTAGACTCAGTATGCTGGCCCACCTCGACCTCATCCACTTGCTCTGTGTACCTTGGAGGCGCAAGAAGCCACAGCGAAGGGTGTGTATCGGCTCCCGCATGCTATCTACTACTGTAGCTAGCCCGTGTCAGACTCTCTGACTAGCGGGAGACCGCGAGTAAACGCCAATAACCCATTAGCAGTAGCTACCGCGCAATCGCAGTTCGCCGAGGGTTGGCACTTTAGTGCTTTTCATTACTTTTGTGAGTCAGTCTCTCATCCTTCATTCTATCCCTCTGAAATACACAAACACAATGACCAACGATAGATATCGACAGGTTCAGCACTTGATTTGAACCTCCTTCCCCCCTCCTCATGTCTTAGGTGAAGTTTATGTCACTGGAGAAAGAGGTGTTTCCATTCATGGCTCAGGATGGACAGCTGTTTGCCTTCGACCTGGAGGGTATATCATCTGTATAATTATTATACCCACACACACACAGAGAGAGAGGGTAAAAAAACATTTGCTATTCCTGTAATTATAGTTATTATACCTACTGTATTAACAAGTAGGGTTGCATCACGAGTTAAAAGAGCACAGAAATGTTAATGGCATGTACATGTCATAGCTAATACTTTGTTAGTTTTAGAAATGCTCTGCCCTGTGTCAGGGTTCTGGATGGACATTGGTCAGCCAAAGGACTCCTGCGAGGGATGGCTCTCTACCTGTCCCACGTGAGACAGACGTCTCCAGAGAGACTGGCCGAGGGAGACTCCTTTGTTGGAAATGTCCTCGTGGTGAGTTGACACTTTATGCTGCTTCTTTCTGATGTATCAGAGAGTCGGTTTAGACTCTCTATAAGGATGACACGGGTGAAATCTCACGGTGATCCGCGTACAAAACGA